>MU182063.1:324469-346965 GCA_016904865.1 Pissodes strobi
TCGTTTCTTTGTATGGGTATCTCGAAAACCGTAAGAGATACGAGGTCGGTTAAATTGGGGCAAAGTTGCGCAATTTAAGGGTGATTGACATGCCGTCGAGAAATTTAGAAAATTCCGTCTACTTCCGGAAATATCCGTAAAAAACCGAAAATCATCTATTTTACTTTTATTTTTTCCTGCCTTTGTTTGAAGAGGTAAAGTAAAATAAATGTCACATTCTTATTGCCACTTTTTCTCCTCTACAAGCTGGCGGTATCAAATTTTAAATCCGACGTTTCGCTTTCGGGCCTCCTTCATCAACTTCTTTTTTTTAAATACGGACCTGGAATTTTTATCTAATTTTTATAAAGCCTTTGGTCTCCTAAAACTAACGATGTATCGCACTGATCAATAAATCAATAAATCTAGATTTTTTCCATAAGAGATAATGTGTTAGACAGAGATGGGGCTATCTTTTCTGACCCGATTTCACTTATGACAATATTTGTTGTCACTATCGGACAAGTGTAATGCATCGTTGGTTTTGGGAGATCAAAGGCTTTTTAAAAATTAGTTAAAAAACCCAGGTCCGTATTTAAAAAAATTAAGTTGATGAAGGGGGCCCGAAAGCAAAACGTCGGATTTAAAATTTGATACCGCCAGCGTGTAGAGGAGAAAAAGTGGCAATAAGAATGTGACATTTATTTTACTTTATCTCTTAAAACAAAGGCAGGAAAAAATAAAAATAAAATAGATGATTTTCGGTTTTTTACGGATATCTCTGGAAGTAGACAGAATTTTCTAAATTTCTCGACGGCTTGTCAATCACCCTAAAATTGCGCAACTTTGCTCCAATTTAACCGACCTCGTATCTCTTAGGGTTTTCGAGATACCCATACAAAGAAACGAATTTGTAGCACCCTGTATATATATATTTATTTATTTATTTATTTGTTTGTTCGAATTTCGTCCTCACCTCACCACTGCTATACTTATTTTTAACTTGTGTGCTATGTCTAGCAATTCATTGTTTGTTACCGGCTTTAGATATATATTGTTGTTCTCAACAATTCTACACTGAAACGCCAGGTCAGTTTGATTCTTAAGCAGTTCAGGGATAGCACTTATTAAATGGATATTAAAATCATCAGAAAATCTCTGCTCATTATAAGTAAACTGTCCTACTTTCCCATTGATTTCATTGCATATGTTGCACATGCATTTTATTTTATTGTCAGATTTTAGAACTCTCCCTTCAAATCTTTGCACTTTTTCCGACTTCTACAAAGTATCATATTGTTTTTTTTTTGTTTCTTTGTAAATGATTTTGTAATGTGGACTATGCATTGTCAAGACCAGCAATATATCCAATTTCCATTTGCATTCAATAATTCTTATTTTTTTTGTCTTTATACACCATTGTTAAAGGAAAACATTGGCCAAATAATGTCTTATAAATACTAATATAGATATTCCACTGTAAGTTAACATTGTTATTTATTTCTAAGAAAACACTATTTCAATCCTGTACTTTTAAGAGTGTTAAGAAGTTTTTTTTATTATTGTCTGTAAAGAACCTTCTGTAAATGAACTGTTTATCAACTTTTCTTAATAGGTCATAAGATTTTTTTTGCCCTGCATGATCTGAGATGTGATATTCATTAACTTCAGTTTTAACATTTTCAAGATTTGTAAAAATATTGTCAAGGCAACTCTTGCAGGTTGCTGAAATTCTTGTATTTTGATAAACTGTACCTACTAAATTATAAAAATTCATAAGAGAAAATAAGCTATTTTTATCTGAATTATCTACAAGCATTTCGATATTGAAATCTCCTAAAATATACACATTTATGTTATCTTTGCCTAAACATAATAACATTCGCTCTAGTTTTCTAAAAAATATATTTTTATTTCCTGACGGTGGTCTGTAAATTGTCACTAAAACAATTATGTTCTAATTTAGTGAACACCTAATAGCCTCACATTCTATATCACATTTTACAGATAAATCATATATATTCTTTTGTGAAGTAAAAGATAAATTATTTCTCATGTATATTGCACTGCATCCATGTTGTCCTTTCTCTCTACAAAAGTAACTGGCTAATTTGAATTGATCTAGTCCAGTTTGCTTTAGCTCTTCTTCAGATTTCCAATGCTCTGTTATTCCTAGGGATAAACATTCAGGGTTATCTTTTAAGAGTTCTGCAAGTATAAAATAACACTATTGCCAATTGATTGAACATTTTGATGTATCAAGCTATATTTCAATTCCTGTTTGTTTTCAGTATATAGGATAAAAAATCATCAGTAACTGGTTTTTGATTACCATAGTTCCTGCTTTGCTGATAATTTTTTATCTTTTGAATAAATACTGGGCACCTATGGTCTTTTGCAGAATGCCTACGCTCTTTTAGGTTTAATCTCTTGCAGTTAGGACAGTCTAATTGAAATTCTTCCTTGGATTGATTTGCTTCATGCTTGTCCCCACATTTATGACAGCACAGATCTGATTTGCAGTGCTTTGCTATGTGACCAAAATAGCAACATTTAAAACACATTGCTAGATTAATATAATCTTGCAAATAAATCTTTGTTAAGTCAAAAATTATTTTTTTCTTTTTTCATAAGCCATCGAAGGATATCAGGTGTCTTTTGAAATATCCAATTTTCCTTACGTATATTTCTACAATCTCTTTTTGTGACAAATTTCAACAATGTCTTTATATTTGAGCCTAAATTGTCTAATTTCTGTGTTTTCATCTAGGAGTAGATCAATACATTCTTGCTGATCATATCCTTTTTCTACGCCGGTAAACATTATCATGAGGTCTGTATTTTGAATCTCCTTCAACTCTATGCCACGTCATGTTCCAAAAAAGCGATCCTGGATGCGAGCCGTAACTTCTCTATTTCAACTCTTCCTATTTCATATGCAAATTTGATTGCCATTTTATGAATCAGAAAAGTGGAATCGTGAAGTTTCCTTCCCTCATTTGCTTGTACCTGTTCTCACTCAGAGTATTCATTAATACTTTCCAGAGCTGCCACAGCAATTTCTAAAGTTTCTTTTAGCGAAAATTCTAGTCTGCTAGCCTTATTCAAATCATCAGTCTCTTCCCGACGTATTTTTTGACGATTTACAGATTCAGGACTTGAGTTAGCACGTGGTTGTTTTAGTATGTGTATGTCGTTTGATTGTGCTTTCTGGACGTCTTGGGATTTAGGGCCCAAATTCATCGGAGGTGTTCTTGGTATAATACGCTTCGGATGAAAAATAGGTATGTTCTTGGTCTTTATCGAGAACGTCATTATCAACGTTTAATACGGAAAACTTATTAGAAGGCCCCTTTATACCGATAATTTCATTTATTTCTTCCGTGCTCATTCCTGCAATGGAATGTCCACTATTGTGTTGACTGTTCTTATCTGTTGTCGCATATTTGTTTCTTTGTCCCTCGTCTTCAAACTAGATATGATCACACCTTCTTCCTTCAAACGCCTAGCAGTAACATCTTACTGCAAGCTCCCACGTTTGCTATGTGTCGAATTCTCAATGATATCTCTAAGTCCTGTGACATTAACAGCTCGCATGTTGGTCTTGTTCTTGATGAAGTGATTAACTCCCACATCTGAGTTGTACTGTTACATTTGTATGGTGTCTTCCAGTTATGCATGTTACTATCATGTTACTATTGTATTGTATCTTGTTTCATTTCACATTTCAGTTTATTTTATTTTTATATTCACGATGTATTGAATTCCATGTAATTGAGTTTAATACCTAAAGGCTTTATTATTATTAATATTATTATTATTATTATTATTATTATTATTATTATTATTATTGTAAACACTGATCAATTGAACACAAAAAGTGAAGATAAATATTCACTGAAATTCTAAAAACAGCGGAGAGGGAAAACAGCGAAATAAAAAACACGTCTGCTCTCATCGATGGTCAACTCCAACCCCCCAGATAAGGTCTGGGATTAATTTTATTTACCTTATATTGGGATGTGAAATCTGAAAAAGTATAAAAGTTATCAATGTTCTAATTGTTCGTTCATTTCCTTGACAACTGCTTTTTTTTGAATTCGCTAAAATCTTTAAAATACACCTTTTCTTTCTTCTTAAGGCCAATTTGACTTGGCGGTCAAATGCGCCACTGGACATGAAAGTGTGCCCAGACTGAATGTTTCGTTGAATTCGATAACTCGTGGCATAAAGATAATATCCTTAAACATTTAGCACCTGGGATGCATAATAACCTACAATAAGAATTAAACATTTAGTTCCAAATGTTTAATGATAAGATGCAACATTTGCCTTTTGGAAATCCGCTGAAACATATAAACCATCCTTTGCAGCACTATCCTGTTTCTAAGGGCAACACACAGAATTACTGGAAAATTACAGACCCATCTCTTTACTACCTACTATATCAAAAATTATGGAGAAATGTGTGGCATCCCAAATTGCAAATTTTTTTCAAACCACCAATATTTTTGCGGGCTGCCAGTTTGGTTTCCGAAAGGGCAGGGCCACACTGTCAGGTATTTTGAAACTTCTAACTGACATAATTGAATCCTTTCAAGGGCTGGCAATTTAACACTGTAACAGTCTGTGACTTGAGCAAGAATAGAATAGAAAAATATGGTTTCTGTAGTCACACTCTGGATCTTGTTCAACCATACTTGTGGGACCGAACACAAGCTGTAGCTGGTGTGTCTTCAGCAGAAAATGTGATAAATATTGGGGTCCCAGAGGGTTCAATGTTGGGCTCAATTTTATTCCTAAGTTACATCAATGACCTTCCAAATATTGATCTTCATGCTAAATACACTCTTTTTGCTGACGACACCGGCGGTATCTGTTGTGGGCAACACAATAGTTGAGATGTTGGAGAACTCTGCAAGAGCAATGGCAAGAGCTAGGCAATGGTTTGCGGAGAACAGACTGGCTCATAACCATAGTAAAACAAATCAAATAGTGTTTTCTATGAGATATGTGGGTGATTTGGATGGGAGGGTTAAGAGTGTAAGGTTTTTGGGGGTCCAGGTGGATTTGACGCTTCACTGTGGTGCACATATTGATATTGTCTGTAACAGGTTCTTCAGAACCTTTCTGGCTGTGTGTCTCAGGCAGTGCTTAAAGCAGCGTACTATTCGGTCTTTCATGAGGGCATGCGGTTGGTGCGGGCAGGGTATTTGCATTGAAGCGTAAAGCAGTGGGAGTTCTTGCTGGCCTTAGCTATAGAGATGATTGCCGTCAGGCATTCTCTGACTTGGGCATTCTAACTCTCCCGTCCCAGTATATCCTTGAGAACCTCCGTTTTCTGAGGAAAACCATTGACATTTATACAAATCATCAAGATGTCCATGACTGTAACTCAAGACACAGGCATAACATTGTCCCAGCTTTCTGGAGACTGAAAAGGTGTCAAACAGGGCCAGGATATTGGGCCGTACAATTTTTTAATGTACTGCCAGATAATTTCAGGGTTTTACCTGTAAATATTTTCGAACATAGGATTCGTGAAATTTTAATAAAAAATGCATTTTACAGTGTAAATGAATTTATTTATTTTAGATTTTAAGTGTCATTTCATAGTATTTTAAATGTAATTTTGTACTTTGTATTTTAAATTTCAAATTTTGATGATGACGTGTGTGAGACTTAATGTATATTTACATCAATAAAGAGTATTGAGTATACTCCTCTCTTGCTTTTCAAGATGTATGTTGATTCCCCTTGAATGATGTACATACTTCACAAGCTTGACAAATGTTTTCTTTATCAAGTTTGGTGGAGACACAATTAAAAAGACATGTAAAAACACTAGCAATAACACGTAGAGGATGGAAATTAGATTCCTCAGAATGGGATTTATTAAAGAAAATGATCTATGACATTTTTAAAAAAGGCCAGATAAAAGTTCTAATATGCAAACCAGGATTGCGGACCGAGTATCTCACAGATGACGCTGAGCCAATTTTTAACATAGATATAGAAAATAATTCCAAGTGCTGTAAATTAGGGTTATCAGAAGATTACGTCATAAAGAAAGACAAAGTGGAAACATTAGAAATAAAAGCAATGGGTCAATTAGAGGAGGGATCAACAGTCTGGAGTTGCAGATATAACTCAGACTGACTTGCATTCAAAGGATTAACAGTTCAATCACATAAATATACAGATGGCGAAAGAATGTTTCTAGAAGTATATGCAAGACCAAACGAACCAGTAAAATTATATAAGGGATCAACAATGGAATTCTTGGAAGAAACAGAGCCCAATATAGAGCCTACTTTGAGTTTAAACCTTCAGGAAAAAAATCCTTGAAAATGATGAAATAGTAACCTTAAAAGATCATAACTTACAAAACATTTCCCATAAAGAGACAAAACAAGGCATTAGATGACCTATTGTCCGAATACAATGACGTATTTGCAAAAACAGCAAAATACATGGGAAGAACTCACTTAACAAAACACGTCATAGACATTGGAGACCATGAACCAATAAAAAGTCGACCATACCGAGTGTCCCAAAAAGAAAGAAAAATCATTGACAAACAAATAAATGAAATGCTGGAAAGCGACGTCATACGTCCGTGTCATTCCCCCTGGGCAAGTCTAGTAGTATTAGTTAAGAAAAAGGATGGAAAAACGAGATTCTGTTGCGATTATAGAAAAGTTAATCAATGTACAAAGAAATCAAACTGGCCTCTACTACAAATAGATGATATTCTAACATATTTAGGAGATGCACCCTGGACATGTTCTCGGGATATTGGCAAGTCCCAATAGAAGAAGAATCTAAACAGTACACGGCATTTGTGGCACAAGGACACGGCTCATATGAATTCAATGTACTAAGTTTTGGTCTCTGCAATGCTCCGGCCACATTCCAAGAACTAGCAGACAAGGTATTTTGGGACATGAAATGGAAGGAAGTGTTAATATACCTAGATGACATTATTATTTTCTCATGTACAATAGAAGAACAATAGACAAACTCAGAAAAGTATGTAAACGGCTGCAATAAGCCAACTTAACATTAGAACCAAATAAATGTGAGTACCTTAAAAAGCAAATATGGATTCTCGGATTTAAAGTCAGTAAGGATGGCATTCTCCCAGATGATGATAAAATAATTTGTGTAAAAAACTTTCCAACACCCAAGAGAGTCAAGGACGTGCAAAGTTTCATAGGATTATGTAATTTCTATAGAAAGTTTATAAATAACTTTGCAACAATCGCATTAATGAATTAACCAGAAAATCAACAAATATATGGGGATGATCCCAACAAGAGGAAGCATTCAAAACATTAAAAGATAAACTGATATCAGCTCCAGTACTACATCACTATAATCCAGAAAAAGGAACGATCCTACGAACTGACGCATCAACACACGGAATTGGGGCCATTCTACTGCAAGAGGATGAAACCAAAAGGCACATCCAGTGGCTTATATAAGCAGGAGTTTATCAAATTGTGAGAAAAATTATTCTATAAGTGAGCTAGAATTACTAAGTGTAGTATGAGCAATGGGATACCTTAGACATCTGATATATGAACAACCAATAAAAATCGTCTCTGACCACCATCCGCTTTGTTGGATGCACTTAATAAAAGAGAACAATCGACGCGACGAGTGGCCAGGTGGGCGCTAAAATTAGCAGAATACGATTACACGGTAGAATACAAGAACGGCAAAGCACACAAAGATGCCGATTGTATGTCTCGAAATCCAGTATTTCCTGCAGGACAGCATAATTAAAAGGAACTAGACGAACTACCAACATTCTCCCTTAAAACAGAGCAAATAAACGATTTGCAGAAAAAAGATGTAGAGAAAAACAACTCGAACTAGCCATATTAAACCCAGATGACCCTAACATAAATATAGCAACCAGACGCAGATCAAAGAACTTTAGAATAACAGACAACACTCTCTACATAGTAAACTCTAGCCCAAAAGGCCTACAAAACCTCCTAGTAGTGCCAAAAAGTATGAGAAGAAATAATGTGGGAGCTACATGCATCACCAACTTGTGGACATTTAGGGCTCACCAAAACAATGGACAAAATAAAAAATATAAATTTTTGGACAGGAATGCTTAAAGATGTCGAGAAATATATAAAAGGTGTCCAGACTGCCAGGCAAGGAAAGGGCAGCAATATATAAAAACGCCAGGCTTGCTACAACCTATCCAAGTGTCGATAAATTAGGATTTGACCTACTAGGTACGTTTCGAAGGAGCAACCAAGGAAAAATTATGATAGCTAGTAGTAACAACTGACTACGCTTCAATATAAGCCATCACGGCCGCACTACCCAATGGAAAAGCAGGTCCAGTAGCTAAGTTTTTGTTAGAAAAGTGTTTCTAATACATGGTTTACCAAGAACTTTATTAAGCGGTAGGAGGAAAACTTTTCAATCAGAACTAGTACGTGAAATAGGACGGATAATGGGTGTAAGAAATCAATTTACGACAGCTTATCACCCATGCTGCAATGGCCTAACAGAAAGACTAAATAAAACTATTGCAGACATGCTGTCTATGTATTGCAATACACAGCAAACAGATTGGTGTAGTTATATTCCATTCATAACATTTGCATATAATACAGCTATACAAGATACAAGAAAATTTAGTCCATTTCTGCTAACATTTGCAAGAGAACCTACACTTCCGGTGGAGGCGGTTTTAACGAATAATGAGACAGAGACAGACTCATTACAAATCGGGGAAAAGGCACTAGAAATAAGGGCAATAGGATCAGAAAATATAAAGAAAAGCTAGGGAAAAGGTAAAGTACGATTCGACGACAGGCACAGGGACCAACAGTTTCAAGTAGGAGAAAAAGTAAAAATATTTATTCCTATAAGAAAAGTAGGACGTAGCGAAAAACTACTATTAAGGTGGTTTGGGCCCTATAAAATACTGAGAAAAATGGGGGAAGTAAATTATGAAGTAGAAAAAATTGGTGGAAGGAAAAGGGTTACAGATACTGTTCACGTTAGTAGAATGTTACCATACCGCGATCCGTGGGCTGAGTCAGCTCCTATCAGTAACGACGACGTCGAGAAAGGAGGCACCAGTCAAGATGAAGAGGATGTCAAACAATGCTAAGAATTAGACCACAGTGTAGGCTAGGAAGGAGATGGCAAAGGATCTGATGATATTTTGTATTGCATAGCTATAATGTGATGTTATAATATGCGACAGGTTTTTGTCGAATTGAGGTTTTTCCTTTTAAAGCGCCAGAGGTCGTGTTAACGTTGGTGACCAACGTTTAGAGGGCGGGGGAACATGTTAAATACTAAAATGCATAATCTACTAAATAAATATCACCCTGTTCTAAGCTTGAACTTGAACTTGGAAATTATTATATAAACATTAAAGGCAAACTATAAACAACTCGCGCAGGCAACGCGAGCGACGTTCAACCTTAAACATGCAACGCTCAGCAAATTTTATGATATAAAAATGCTACCGAACGTTCACTTCGGCAAATTTTGTGTCTCACCTAATCCTGAGTCGTCTTGCTCGAGCATATTGTCTGCGGACTCAATTTCCTTTCCTGAGTCGTCTTGGTCGAGCATATTGCCCGCGGACTCAATCCCCTTTCCTGAGTCGTATCGCTCGAGCATATTGCCCGCGGACTCAATCCCCTTACCTGAGTCGTCTTGCTCGAGCATATTGCCAGAGGACTCAGGGGTGGTCTTCCCTCAGTAGTGTGGGAATATAAAGTGATAGTTGGCTAAACTAACTGTAAATGAAACACAACACAAACTATTAAGAAAAACTATATTTATAAAACAGTAACCAAAGGCTTATAAACAATTCGTAAATATACCTCAATCGAGAAAGCATGCACACCTGAGAACTTGGGTATAATATAATCTTATCAACATTTCTGACCGATAAACATTGTTAATCTTTTCTCGTTAAGTTTGACCAATATACGTTGTTATTGTTTATCCGAAGTGCTTTCTTTATCATCTCTCCTTACCTGACATAGAGCGATTCCGGATCTGAGCTACTCTCTTGCACGTCAATCAAGGCGTGGCGTCACGGAATAAAAACATTGCGTGACAATATAGCCGCAGTAAAACCCTGATCGACATCCATACCTCTATGTTGTAAGACAAGCGAAGAGGCAATATTCTCAAAGAAATCGTTAAATTCTCTCTGACGGCCTATCACTTTGCTCTCGATTTATTTTGCCATTTACTAATTTTATAATGTTAGACTTATTTTTTCCTATTTTCTAGAGTTTGATAATTTATATAATGTAGTGAAGTACCTAGTTGGAAAAGTAGCCTGTAGTTAGGGACTTATTAAATGCTATTGTTTGGTATAGTCAGCTTCAGCTCATATTTCAGATTAATAATTTCAGGCTTACTAAACAGATTTTTTTTGTCAGCAAGTTTTTACTTAAATCCTAGGAAAACATACATTCAAATAAAACGTGAATGCATAAAAAGGCTTGAAACATTCATTTATATCAGATGTAGCACATATCTCATTCCAACTTTCACATCCCAACTGAGAACTAAAATGTCAATTATTTCTCGATGAAATCCCTTCAAAGGACCTTTGGGCGCGAAAACTTCACACTGAGATCCCAATCCAATACTTGGCTTTTATGTAGTGAACGTAATTTCAACTGTAGTATAGTTAAAACATCAAATAAATAAAAATGAAGGGATGATCATTTAGTTTTGAAAATAATATATCCTTTAAAATTAAAAAACACAAATTTTATGCTAGTTCATACATTATAGGAATACAACATGTTTAAAAATCTACATTAAAAAAATACAAACATTTCTCCATGATGAACTCATTCACTGCTTTTCTAAACACGCATTCGTTATTTATCTCGCTTATATTTGTTTCTATAAGCATTTATAGCGCTTTAATATAAAGCTTATTTTTGCTCCTAGTCCTAGTCTTCCTCAGATGCCTCTTCATAAACATTACAAGCGTTATGGATGGTCATAATTATGACACACTCTCTTCCAATGCCAATATAATAAAAGAACCTATTTGGAGATTAAGAAAATTTCCCACTACCTACCTAGTTGGGATATTTTCATATTATCACTTTTGGTTTTTTTTGCGATATTTATTTGTTTTTAATAGAGTTTGAATTGAATTCTGATTTACTATTGTCCTGTTTATATATAGCATTAAAATCTCTTATCTCTATATTTTTTTGTTGTGACTTGCTACAATATATTTTTGTTTTACAATAAAGAACCTAAATCATATATAGTAAAAATAAAGTTTAAGTGAAACAGCAATTATTGGCTGGTTGAAAATGTTGTTAAAAATAATTTTGGTCAAATTCTGAAAACGTCATATGCCGTATTTGGTTGCAATGACATTCTTTAACATTTTTAGAAAAACTATGAATGCCTTTATATTTATTTGAATAACCGCAAATTATATTAATTATATGGCCAGACCCTAAAAGGCATCGAGATATGATTGCTTTAAGGTCAAAATTAACCAAAAAAATTATGAAAATTTACCATGGACCAAAAGGGTAGTATTAAAACACCTGATTTTCAATACAATTACAAACACCTAGGTTTGCATAAGTTTATTGAAGTTACTAAGTAAAGATTTCAGATTAGTGATACAAATAATAAAAGTACAGCTGGAGTATAATAATAAAATGCCAAAATAATATCCAGAATATTACTTTCGTTTTCTCAAATGTCGCAACATTTAGCACCGGGTCGTAGCGGTATAATCTGAGAATGCATTAATAGAATTTTGTTCTAGGTACATATATCTAGTTTTAATAATGATATATCAAGTCGTTTACTATTTAATTATAAAATATTATTCTTCTACTTTAACTACCCTATATATTTTTCATCCAAACTGCTGTAAAACAACTAATCGTTATACAATTTCTCTAAATTGGATATGGTGTTTGGAAGAAGCAGCATAGGTGAAGAAGGAGTGGCGTCGTTACAAATGTTGATGGAGGAAGAATCAAGAGTACTGGAATCTAAAAACACATTCATTGCAAGGCTTAAAAGACACGATAATCTTTTGAGGGAGAAGGAGCGGGAATGGGAGCAAAACTGGTTTCACAAATTGAAATGTATAGTGCAACTTTCATAAAAATCATAGATGAACAAAGTAAAGTTATGCAAAAGCACGAAATCGCTAATCTGGTAGATGCAGAGATCCAAACTATACATCTACACATAGTAGAAAATCACACACCTCAAATGTAAGAGGGTCATCATTAGCTACCCAAACCACTGGATACAGCGTTGCTTGCATTGAAACCCAAATAGATGTACCATCTGGGATAAATAATGACATACGAACGTTAAATTCTGAAATAGTAGAGCTAAGGGAAAAATAGCCATACTTTGGTTAACAAAAATAAGGCAGATGATAAATTGGAGAGAGCAAAAGAAAATCTTGCTGAGCTTCTAATGTTAAAGCAAACTATGATTCAGTCCATTAGGCTATTGGAGGCTGATAAACATTGAAACGTACTAATGAGAGCGTCCAACTACAATCTTGAGAGGCAGAAAAAAGGTGCCCATACATGGAGATTGTAAATGCAAGGACTAGGCCGGCGCTCTATCTATATCAGGAGCTGGATAGAAGTGAGTACAGTATTTTTGGAATATCATAACCCGGTGCCACTTTTAAAGAAGAACGATTACAGCAGCTAAAAATGGTGTTTACTTGCAAAAGATAAATAATTCCAATAATAAATAGCGGGAGATCTGGATTATAGTAAATGAAATTACATAAAGATTAAGCTCTAATCGAGTAAATAACATAGATTTTATCTGTCCAATCTATCATGTAACGATTTGAATGATTTTTATTGCTCAGCTAAATTGCCCTCAGAAATTTCATGTAGTGAAGATTATAATCAGTATCTGACTCATATTAACGTAAATGATTCATTATGTCTTATTCCCACTAACTTAGCAGACCTTCAAAATTTAATTGTAGACCTTAGTTAGGATGATATGTCTATATCTCTATATGAAAGTTTACCAGATTCTGCATTGGCCATACTTTGTGAAGCTATTAATGCATTATTTTCAGCAGGCTATTTTCCGCAATTCCTTAACCTAACCCTAATTGTACTTTAAGGGTGGTGATGTTAATGTAGGTACCATCAGATATTCGCCCAGTAGCTCTTTTGGTAAACCTTATCTAAGATAGTGGGAAAAATTTAAAGATGCGAATGGTATTCTTGACCAAACAAAGTATTTCGAGTAAAGAGCAATTTGGATTTAAGACTGGTTGGAGTACTAATGACGCTTTGTATTCATTTCTGGAAAACTTTATATCAGCCTCAATGGAAGGGAATGTGCATCGGCTGTATTTTGCGATCTGAAGAAAACATGTGACTGTGTGAACCATTGCTAGGTAAACTGGAGAGGTATGAGTTTAGAGGTTTAGTTCAGATCGTATCTGTCTGAGAGACCTCAAAGAGCGATGATCCGCGGTGGGATCTCTAATGAAAGAATGGCAACTCTTTTTGTACCTCAAAGTTCTGTACTAGGCCTAATATTATTTCTTAGATATATTAATGATGATACCACTTAGGGAATAGAGGGAAAATTTACACTGTTTGCAGATGATGCCACTGTCTTGTGAAGCGATTAAAATGCCTTGAACTTTGAGAGAATAGTTAACAATTACATTTGTCTAATAAAACAATGATGCGCTGTAATCTCGGAACATTGAATTTTAAATGCGATATTGAGGTAGCACTGAGAAGTAATTTACTAACATATTTTTACAGAAAATACATGTTTGGGTATTTATTTTGACAATAAACTGAAATTCGAAAAACACATAACCAGTTTAAAATTGGCAGCTGTTGCTACGGAATCATAATTTTAAACAGACAATTGAATAGGGTAACTTATGGTTGCATATTTTGGTCTGATTGATGCACACATAAGATGACATGTGATTGGGTAAATTGTACTAGGGAACTATTCAATGCTGTGTTTGTGTTGCAGAAGCGGGCTCTAGGATACATGTGCTGTCATGTTTACATAATTCACATAATTTTACTGAGTACCAGTGCCAGTACCAACAAAAGTACCCTAAATATATTTTTTTGATATTTAACAGCAAAGCTATTTTTAATCATCTTTTACTACATCTGCGTAAAGTTTTTAAAAAGAAATTCAAAGTTGAATAAAGATTTATTAATTGTAAATCACTTCTACACCTTGGAGGAATTTTTTGATACCAACTTTAACTAACTGAATGTAAGCGCCATTTTGACTTCACAAAGCTAATAATGTTGTTGTTGCATAAATTGGATCAATTTTTTTGTCCTTGTTATGCCATTTTGCTTTTTTTCTTTGTCTGTTTATATTTTTATCTTTGTAATAGTTTGACTAGTTTATTGCTAGAGGTTGGTGTTTTACATTCTGTGAGAATTGTTTGGTCTATGAATTTCTGGCATTTAAAATAAATGATGACGACCCTTGGTTGTATTTTACTTTATGGGTGAATTAAGATTATTACTATTGAGCGGTTTTGTCAACAGAACAGCAGTTTTTTTATGACAATAAAGCATTGTTTGATTTGATTTTTAATCACTATTGTTTTGGCTGTTTTATTCTGTATTTATTTAACTTTTATTAGTGGCTTATTTTATTGCTAATACATAATTATTATTAAAAATTATTAAATCATATTTTGGATTTGAATATAGGTTGGGAGGTCCAGATCCCCTAGATTATATTTCCATGTATGCAAACCCAGGTATTCCAAGTGACAATATACCACCACATTGGCATTACATCAGTTTTGGATTATCTGATCTTCACGGAGATGGTAGGGTTCATGATCCATTGGGATCAGAAAGCCCTTCAGGATTTGGTTTTGAATTAACATTTAGACTGAAACGGGAGCCTGGTGAAACCACTCCACCCACATGGCCAGCTACGTTGATGCAATCCCTTGCAAAATATGTTTTTCAGTCAGGTAGTTTCTACAATTTATTTGTAAAATATTCACGTCATTCTGCTAATTTTTAATATCTAATACATTTTTCAGATAGAAAACATATATTTTGATTTGATATGATCCTTTTCTTGAAATCAAGTTTTATGAAGTAAATTTAGAATGTTATATTTTATAGACTATTGCATGATCACGAGGAAAAGCTCATCAACTAAAATCAATCAAAAAATGGAAAATGACCTAACTATTTTATGTTTATAGTTTTAAAATTAGTATTGGTTAAAAATAAACCTTATGAAGAATCTCAAGAGTCTAAAGACCCCTTTGCAACTTTGGTGATATAACAATTACTTTATAAAAAGTATTCCATTTTTACTAGAAGAATATCACTAAATTAAGTAGAAGAAAATATTCAAAGAAACTTAATAATTTCAGGAAATACATTGTGCGCAAGTGACCATGTCTCCTGGCACTGTGCATTAGATAACAGTGAGTCAAGGATACAACACATGTTAATGACAACCGACCATCAACTTAGCAGTGCTCAAACACCTTTCGGAATAGTGGATTTTGTGCAGATTGTTGGAATCTGTACTGAAGAGCTGAAAGCTACTCAACAGTGGAATGGATCTGGTATTTTAGATATACTTAGAAGACTACCAGCGTAAGTATTATCAAAATCTCTTAGGTAGCTACCATTTATTTTGTTATACAGGGTTTCGAATTTCTTACTGATAACTTGTGTGAATCATTTTGTTATGATTTCCTACAATTTAATTTAGAATGTGTAGTAAATTTAAAAATAAATACATAAAGTGGCTTTTCTTTTCCTTCTAAAAGTGAGAAAGGCAACAACATTCCCTTTCTGAAAAAGTTCTGATGTTTCTTAAATTATATGTAACTGAGAAGCAATTTATTTAGTCGTGCTTTTTAGGGCCGGTGGTCCATGGCACATTACCGATATGAGAAGAGGGGAAAGTATTTTTGAATTGGATCCATATGCGCACGAAGAAGTTGAGAGAGGTTTTGAAATAGATGGATCGAATTTAAGTGGAGTCTCTGGCAGATGCTCTTGGTCAGAGCAAGATTATTTTAGCGGGAAAGATTGTAAAGACGTTAGCTCAATATTAGACTCTACTTATCATCCAAATTTTCTAGGTAATGCAAACTTACATATAATTCGGAAGTTGGTCAAGACTGATTGCATAACATTCGTTTGTTTATTAGGAATTCCCTAATAGAATTCACACCATACAAAAGCAAACATTAATGTTAATATAACAATACGGTTTAAACATATAGCATATAGTACAAACAAACAAATGATCCATTTACAGGAAGGCACATGCTGAAAAGTTATACAAAAATTAGGAAATCTATAGTTTTCTTAAAATTAGTTTTGAATATGCCGAAATTAATTCTAATTCTCATAGAATAAATACGTATTTGATAAGCAAATGTAATAAAGCTATGCAACAAGAATTTAAATATAAATATCATATTAACGCATTGTATTAAATATCATATTAACGCAATGTATTAACTAAAGTAACTAAAAGAATAAAAGTCAAATGATGCAAGTGCCATTGGCGCCAACGCTAAATTACAGGTACAGTGTGTTTAGATCATTTGTAAAATGTGGCATAACCTTCTTTCAAGATATTTTTTGCCAGCATTCATTCCCCTTGGTAAAACTGTATTTATGTATGTGTGTATAGTATGCGTCCTGTAGAAACTTGTATTTATAAGAGAATATATTTTTTACAAGCATACAAAAATATCTTTATGTCATTTTGTATTGGACTAATAAGGCATATCTAAAATTCTTCAATTATGCTTTATTTTTAGGAAGTTCTTTGGAATCTCCAGAATTGCTCCGTGTTCGAAAACTAGATGGTATTCATTTAGTATTTAACCTAGAAGCTGGTAGTCTCCTTCCTTTAGCAATAAGGTAAGAAACTGGCATAATTTTGTTAATATCAGTTTCTTTATATTACATATTCGTAAATGGTTTATTGTCTGAAGAATTCTGAGAATAATTACAATATCTGTTTTTGACAGAACGACCTAAATCTAAGCTTAAAACTAATGTAATATAAGTGAGAGGCAATCTTGTTAAGTTAGAACTATACATTCAGTAAGCTAAACTTAAAATATAGATAAGTAATAAACTCAACAGGTCTTACCGCTACATTAAAACCAACAAGATATAAATGTCCAGTATTCAAAACAATAATTAAAACAAATTTAAATCAAGTTCTTCCTCTCCTCAGTGTTATGTCGTCAATACACATCTTGCAATTTGAAGGTAACAGTCTTGGTCTGTGTTTATAATTACAGTTCTTAAAAATACTGGATAGTTTTCATATAAAAGTATAGTAGTTAAATTGAAACTTTTTGTGACTACTTAAAGTACAATATATTCTTAAATTGAAATAATTTAAAAACATTTTTGCTATTACCAATTGTCACTCAACGGCGCGGCGAAGAGGGTGTAATCAGAAATCTTAATAATAAGTCATCATTTTTTTCAGCATATTTACATTACCTCCTATAACTAGGCCAACTAGCTAATATTAAAATTAGCAGTGACGTCATCCTAAGTGGTCTATACTTTTTTGCCATCAGAAAAGCATTAAGAGGAACCAAGAGGAGCCCAGTAAAAGTATTAATTATTTTATCGCGCCTACTTTGTATTTAACGTTGATTGCCACGCTGGGCCACTGGAATGTCAATTTCCATCTGCCATATTCGATATATTCTGTATCCAGTGCTTATTTATTTATTTATTTTCAACGTTTTAAACATTTAAAGTAGTATTTACAATAATCTTAGACTAGGTAATAATATTAATTTATCTCAAAATAACTCGCTTCGCTGAGTTTTTAAACATATCCACAGAGATATTAAAAAAATTGAGTTCATCACAATACCTGTTAACATTAGCCGATATCCTATTAACAGGGCAGTATAACAAATACCATGTACGACAGTAGGGTACATAAAGGAGAGGCGTATTACGTACCTGGTAAGTTGGAATATGAAAGTGAAAATACTGAAGGCATTCTGGACTCTTAATAATGTGATTGACTATCTTAAAGGCGAAACAGATATCATAATATACCCTCCTTCGATCAAGTGTTGTCAAGTCTAAATAAGACATAACCTGGTCATCTCCAAATAGCAACCCAGATTTAAAGAGAATATGTCTGGCGAATTTAATGAATGTATGCTGGACATTTTCCAGTCTGGCAATATGAATTTGGTAATAGGGTGACCAAATTATGTTTGAAAATTCCAATATAGACCTAACCAGTAAAATATAAAGAACTTTAACAACATTAACATTGGCAGAATCCTTACAAGATTTTTTGACAAAACCCAGCATTTTGTTTGCTCTTCCAACTACAGACTCAAAATGTTATGAGAATGTTAGCTTACCATCTAAGAGAACCCCCAAGTCCTTTACTACAAAAACTTCCTTAAGTACAACACTATTTACAGAGTACTGACAATTTCCTATGGTTCTTAATCTACTAAACCTCATGAAACAACATTTATCAACGTTAAATGACATGTCGTTTTTCAGACACCAGTCGTAGACTGTGTTAATGTCATATTGCAGCTTGTGCATATCCTTAACTGATGAAACGGTGGTGTATAGTTTGAGGTCGTCAGCAAAAAATAAATAATCTGAACACAAAAGATTTTCCAAATCATTGATGAATAAACTAATCAAGAGTGGACGCAGGTGAGATCCTTGCGGCACCCTCAGAAGCCGTCGACCTTAACTTGTTGATATCTATGAGATAAGTATGATGCTATCCAGGCAATCACTGAACCAGAGATTCCGTAGTCAGACAATCTCGAAATCAAATTGACTCTATCAAAGGCCTTACTGAAGTCAGTGTAAACTGCATGGGTCTCAAGGCTATTTGCAAATGAGTTATTAATATAATTAGTGAAAAGAAACAGATTTGTGTCAACAGAACGACCTGATATAAACCCATGCTGTCGAGTATCTATAACACCGTTAAGCGCACTCATCAGCGTATTCTCAATGAAATGATCAAAAAGCTTAGGTATGGCCGATAAAATACTTATTGGCCTATAATTTTTTATGTCGTTTTTGTTGCCTGACTTGAAAATAGGACACAGATATGACAACTTCCAAACCTCTGGAAAGGTACCAGGTTATGGGAGAACATATAATATAAGGGTAGGTAAAGAGAGTGTGAACAAGATTTTAAAAAACTGTTAGGTATACCGTCAGGACCTGCACCCTTGTTAACATCAAGTGTTGATAATTCCTTCTCAACCTCGGTAGCGTTAATGTGAATACTGGATATATTCAAATTGTTTACCAGTAATGGGCGAGTTTCAGCATGGGTAAAAGTAGAGTTTGCAGGATTGTATACAGATGAAAAGTAATTGTCAAACAAATTCCTAATGGCTAAACCATCATCAGCGTGACATATAAAAGAGATTCCTTATCAGACCTCACATTACCAGAGGTAAGACCAAGCTGATATTTGTGTGCAGACCACACAATATTAGGCAAATTATACTCTCCTAACACTCCATCGAAAGAATCGCATGCACTGGAAACCGAGTTAGTGTGGGAACTGTACACAGACACATCCATAAGTGGACCACACACATGTTATTTATTTTTATAGGCACCCAAACCTCCTCCAGTGCAGGATGGCTGATAGTTAAATGATGATATTTGATTGCATTGATTACCGCCAAGGGGGCACCACCACCGCGGCTTTTGGAGCTGTTATTTTCATTTCTGTCAGTTCTGTAGACCGTGTAACGTTGATCAAGAAATTCAGCATCGTTGATACTTGGATCCAGCCACGTCTCTGTTAGTGCAATTACAGAATAATCCTCCGTTTGAGCGGCATAAAATAAGTCTTTCAGTTTAGTTTTTAGTCCTCTTACGTTTTGGTAAAAAACTGTTAAATGATGTTTTAATTGTGATGACTCACCGAAGCTTGTGACTGAAAATGAGCCGGTTTTTGGATTCCCTGTCCACGACGTTGATGAAACTCTTTTATAGCGGTTCCTACAGGCCATAAGTTAGGGTCAAGTAGACCCTTAAGAAGTGATTCTTTAACGCCTGTCTTAAATGAAGGGACATCATCATTTTATCCAATGGAAAGCACTTGACGTCTTTTATGCCTAGCTACTCATCCATATAATCTACTATGTGCTCTTCAGTAGTCGACGGATTACATCTGCCAAGTTACAACCACTCCTACTAGAGAAGAACGAAGAAGGACTCTGAAAATCTGAGAAAAACAGAGAATAGTTGGTTCACTGACGGCACCAAGACCAATGATGGTACGGGAGCCGCTGTTTGGAATAAAAATGGTAAGGTTGAGCTTAAATGTTCCCTAGGCAAACATGCAACCATTTTTCAGGCTGAAGTTAAGGCCATTGATATGACTGCACAGTGACTCATCGATAGAAACTGGAAAGGCAAGTCAATCAAAATTTTCTCGGACAGTCAAGCAGCTCTAAAAGCTCTTGATTCTAGCCGTTGTTCATCCAAGACAGTATGGAACTGCCAGGAACTACTCACCAAACTAGGGAGAGAAAACAAACTTACACTGATCTGGATACCTGGACATACAGGATATGAAGGCAACGAAAAAGCTGATGCTCTTGCGAAGTAGGCGACCGCAACAGCCTTCATAGGACCAGAACCAGTACTGGGAATAGCTTATAACACAGCTAAAGAAGCTCGCTCCAGGTGGACACAAAATCAATTTGTAGCTAAATGGAGAGAGTTACCAGGCCTAACTCATTCAAAGTTGGCGGTCTGCCATCAGGAGTGACAACTGGACAGCTTCTTCAACTTGGCCGGCAGCAGGTACAGGCTGCAGTTGGCATGTACACTGGCCATTGTCGGCTAAGAAGCCACATGAACAAGATAGGGCTCTTCGAAGAAACGGAATGTCGCTTGTGCTTGGAGGACGAAGAAACAATGGAGCATGTTATATGCCACTGTCCAGCAATGGAAAGAACCAGACAAACAGTCTTTGGAAATACTCAAATCACACTTGCAGATTTGAAAACTATCCACCCCAGAAAGCTGTTCGATTTCTTGAAACGGATCGAGCCTCTGGCATAGTGGAAAACACAGATGTGAGCCACAATAGACCAAGGGTCGCAGTGGCGGGTCCTATTTGGACCCACTCACGTGTACAAATACAAATACAACCACTGCCTTCTTTCTTCAGCTGAGAGGCAACCAACCTGATTGCCTGTGCCGAGTATGATAGGCTCTCTACTGTTTTGCTGCAAGGACCTGGAGCTGTCAGAAGACTGTTGGTAGCTCGGCAAACAAGAGTTATTTTTTTGGTTATTGCTGCCAGATTGGGCTAGTAGTTTGCCACAAATAATTTTTCAAAGAAACGTAAAATATTTGACTTGGATTTCAATTAACAATATATTAGATGCATAATGTAAAAGTTTGCTTAAAACCGGAAAGTGAAGCATAACGGAATCAAAGCCTTTAAGAAAATAAACGTTGCTTAGCAATAACCTAATTATTTTGTATAAATATTTAGTTAGTTCCATTTAAAACATATTTTCAAATGTCATTCAACAAATACTGTAAAAACTAACTAAATAAAGGCTGTAATGCAATGTTTGCTATATACCCTCAGTGGTCAAAAAACTTCATGAACTAAAACGAGACAAATTATTAAAGGCTCTTTCCATCATTTATAGAAAGGCAAAATGTTAAATTAGCTCTCAAAATATTTAATCCTTTTATTGTAGAGGCTCTGAAAGGTTTTCTTAATAATTTGTCACATTCACAAGACACAGCAGAGCATCTGAAATGCCAGTTAATTACTTATTTAAGTGGATATTACTATCATATTATTTTAAAAAAGTAAGTTGTGAATTTTGCAAAGAAAATTTAACTTTAAATGAACCTTATGTTGTAGAAGATTCTCTTCATTAATTCCTTAAGCAGTCGTGGGTCTCTTTTATATCCTCGTGAACAAGTAGTGGACGTAGTTTCAACAGCCTATGTTATATTTAAAAAACTGATTAATTAGTTTGAAGACACATTTTTAAATATTTACAATAAAAAGTATTTTCTTTGTGAGCTGTTGTTAAATCGTCTAAATCAAAACAGCTTTTTGACTCGTTTTGAAAATTGTAAAAATCACCTAAAAATTGATGTTTCAAAAATTATTCTTTGCAGCATTTCAAATACACGTATTTCTTAATAATTATTGTTCTAAACATAATCATAATCTTTTGGGTAAAAAGAGAAAAAGGAAACTGGGGAATTTTAATAAATAACATAAGAAAAGTAATAATCTGAAACCTGTATAAATAAAGCTTTCATGTTGTATCATAAATATTTGAAGATTGCAAGGTTCTTTAGATGGAGAAAACCGAGATGAAAACACACTACCAAATTTGACATTACTATTACTTATTATGACACCTATATACCTATAGTGACATTTTACCACCTATCTAT
>MU182063.1:354136-403207 GCA_016904865.1 Pissodes strobi
GCATGCATTATCTATTTATCAGCGATATTATAGATTAATGGTATTAATGAGTAGACAACGCCCAATGGATCCATAGAAAGTGCAAAAGAGAAGGCAGTTGGCGCCTTGTACACTTCAAATGACAGTGATCATGTCTAATCCATTAAGGCGGAAGACTACACCTTACACAGACGTAAAATTTAATGTGGCATTCTGCATTTAATGGTGATGTTGTCCATTTTATATTTGTAATTTTATTTTTAAATTTACCAATTATTTATATAAATTTATAAAAGCGCGAAATTCTCCTGTTAATTTTAGACCTGTATCAAATTTTAGATCGTTAACTTGCCTTTAGGTCCCAAACTAATTGTTGTATGACGGGAATCATATTTCCCTTTAATAATAGATTAAAGTAAGATAAGCTGCCAATTTTGAAGGACTAAGGTTCTTAGTTCTTTTAATCAAATTATATTACTCCACCATTAATCTGAACAATATAAGCAAAATTATAAAATTACGACATTAAAAAATACACCTCTTAAGAATATTAATAACAATAAATTATATATTATTTAACATATATGAACCAATTTATATTTAATATTATTGTTAAACATGCAGGTGACAATTTTAAATATATCAATATTTTTTTTGTGTCACTGAAAAATGAACGAGTCCGAAACGGAATCGCATTTCATGTTAAGGATGTAATATGAGTTGCAGATGCAACAAAGTTGATTTCCACAATAATTACAAAATAAATATTAAGAAGAATGGGATAAAATCATTTTATCTTAGAGGAAAAAATATATTGACAATTTAATTTACTTATTTTTCACCAAAAAACTATCTTGATGAATAACTAACATATAAAATTATAAATGTTAATCTAAACAAAAAAATACAGTCCCAAAAAAGGCACACCATTGCATTGCTAAGTTAATATAATAGTAACCAAGGGCTTATATAAGGGGGGCCTTGCCCCCCCCCCCCCCCCCCCTGGAAATTCACATGTATAAACTAACAAAACTTAAATCCAGAGCACCTTAGAAATTATGGGAAAATAAAATTCGAATTTGCCGCCGCCCCCCCTGGAAAAATTTATATATACACCCTTGATAGTAACGATATGGTTGAAATATTTAAATAACGTCACAAAACAAGATAAGCTACCGATCAGTCTCGTCGGTATTTTCATAGTCAGAACTAAAGTCAGAGTTTATTGTCTTCGTCGTCGTTGTCATCTTCGTCCGTAGTAATTACAAGTGGGGGAATGTCAGAAGCATCCCATACTTTTATTGCCCTCCCCCGCCTCTTGATTATCTTTTCAGTATGATTGACATAATTTTCCCACTGACCTATAAAAAAATGGGTTTATTATCCTTTCGCATGTACCAACTTCTGATGGTGATACCTTAAGATTAAGAATATATTGATCGTATTTTAGTTGACATTTGAATTATACCATTTCAACAAACTGGCAAATTTAATTTATTGATTGACCATGACAGACATTTCAGGTATAAATATAAAGGATGTTTATAAAATATGAACAATGATCAAAATTTGTTAGACATCCCTGTTTGAAATATACTAAACCAAGATAAACAAAAATGACTTCATTACAAATGGGTATAATTACGACTTTCTCGTAACTCAAAATACGCAATACTTATTTAATTATAAATCAAAGACAGCTTAAAAAGTTAATAACACTGCAATGTTTTACTTACAGTATGTCGTAAACCAAACATTCAATGGCTGACATCGATGGCATTTAATTGATTTGTCAAATTACTAAATGCACATTTAAAAAATGTTAATAGCTTTTTCGTGTTCTTGCGTTGTATTTGTATATTTAATATTATAACATAATATTATACATCAACCAAGCTTGGTTAGTGAAATGCATTATTTATGGGTTTTGAATTTTTTGTGAGACGTACCTACCTACATCAATTAAAAAACTGAAATTATAGTAATAATAATTTTACTTATTAAATATGCTTTAAATGCGTCTTTTTCATTTCTCTTAATCACACATATGAGAAACCGAAGAGTATTTAGGTATATTTAAAATTTTATTAGGAGTACATTAGGCCTTGTTAAGACTGCACTACAGTGTGTGAAAACCTTTTTAGTGTCTGCGTGCGAAAGCTCATAATAATAGTTTGTAGCTGGACTACGTTATTACATGGACGTGGACAGGGAGGGGCCAGGGGAGTCCGTACCCCCCCCCCCCCCTGGGAATTTAACCGACTCATGACTTGTGTAAAAATTAGGCGTGGCCCCCCAAAATTTGCCACTAGTACGGCCTTGTCTACGGCCCCCCCCCCCCCCCCCTAGAAAAATAGAAAAAATCCTGTCTACGCCCATGGCGTTATACCTACTTATTTATAATAATTTTTAAGAGATTAAATTTTTTTTAAGAATATATCGCGTACAATATTTAGGGATAGTGTGCAAGTGTAAATTTTAAACTATTTATTTTATTTAAAACACTATTTTATATATTATATAGATATAAACATTTTTCGTATTTTTCTAAACTTGTTTTTTTTTAACCTACACAATTTTTACTTTTACTATAATTCCCATATGAAGTGAAGTAAATGGTTATTCCAGGTTATTCCTCATATTTTGACAACATTGACAATCACCTTATTTTCAGAGATGGGAAAAACTTTAAATATAAAGCTTATAGAGGATTTTTTTTAAACCGCCATGCCAGTCTAAAGTAGAGGGATATTGATTAGATTTTGACCACCCCTGTACCTTTTTTATTTTTAAGCTACAGAGCTGAAATTTTTACCGAATTATAGGAAATAAAACGTATTTTTGTGAAAATCGAGAAAATGATATACAGGGTGTTCCAAAAAAGTATGGCAAATCAATGTTACTTTTTTTTAATGGAACACCCTGTATATTTATAGCAAGTTAAAGAGCCTTTAAAAAGCCCTTTTTAAAAATGTATAATATGATGTATTTTCCTTTTATAGTTTTCTAGCTATCAAAGTATAAAATGTTAGATATTGGTTATTTATTTAGTTTTAAAATAGAGGTCTTTTGAAATTACTTTTCAACACATTTGACAATAAATCATAGATTAATTCTTAACTAAGCCAGGAGTATACCCACAATACGAAAGTTTGCCCTGAATCCTGCATTTATTACTATTTTCAGTAATGCTTTAAATGAAATTAAGAATTCGGAATTCGCAATATTCATACTCGTAGTTGGCGCTGAAAAAAAAGATGTTAGATACGTCAACTTCCATATTGTTTAATTTGATTAGTGACAGTTTATCAAAATGCCTTTCACAGAAGAAGAAAGACGCGATATTTATGAAATTTTTATAAAAAATAATTACAATAAACGTCAAGCGCGGTTACAATATGCTAGGCGATATGCAGAAGAAAGAATTATTCCTAGTTTGCATACTATTTCTAATGCGTGTAAACAGGTAACGGAAACACTATCGTTTAAGAGAAAGAAACAAACGATAATTCGAGATGAAAGCTATTATGATGACGAATTGAATATCCTGCTACATGTTCAAGGTAAGCTGTTTTGGATTTCCTTTTTCTTTTTTTAAAACTGCTGATTTTTAGAAAATTCTACTACTTCCATACCCATGGCTGCACAAGAACTAGGAAAAACTTATTATAAAATACAGAATACAATGCTCAAATATAAATTTCACCCCTACAAAATTTTACCAGTCCAGTATTTAACTGAGGAAAATAAAAGAAACCGATTGGATTTTACGATTTTGCTCGGAATAGTATGGACCTTTTTGAACAAGATGGGCTATTATTTAACAAATTTTTTTGGACTGACGAATCAGTGTTTTCAACTGCTTTAAAATTTAATAGACGGAATAGCCAAATTTGGGGTCAAGAAAACCCCCGCGGTATTCGTCAAGTTAAACGTTCTGGTCGTTCATCCGTCAATGTGTGGTGCGGAATTTTAAACAACAGGATAATAGGACCCATATTTTTTAATGGTTCTTTGAACGGGGACCGATACTTTGATTTAGTCCAAGATGTTGCTCAAAATTTGCCAGAGAACAATGAAGTTTTGTGGCAACAAGATGGTGCTCCTTACCATAATATCGGTATTGTAACTCGCTTCCTAAATGATAGGTTTCCTGTATGGCTTGAACGATTTTGGAGTATCAGATGGCCAGCCAAGAGTCCCGATTTGACAGTTATGGACACATTTCTGTGGGGTTTCCTTAAAGGGAAATTAAACGAGAAAGCACCCGAAGAATTATTAACACCTGATAGCATCAAACGTTACCTACGAGGAGAGATAGCAATATTAAATACAAATAATCAGGGGTATATTTTGGCTGCAATCGAAAGACAGAAACGCATTTATGTAAAATGTATTGAAGTGAATGGGTGCCATGTAGAACATTTAGCAATACAATATTCTTATGTTCCTTTTTCATTTTGTATATTAGTATGCCGTAGTTAATATTACTGGTTCTTTCCATTTTACTTAAAATATCATAACTTATACCTACATAGATATTTAAAAACTGTTTTGACGCAAACTTTTCATATTACTCCTGGCTTAGTTAAATATCATTCTATGATTTGAAGAGCTCTATTTTAAAAGTAAATAAATAACCAATATTTAACATTTATACGATGATAGCTCGAAAACTATAAAAAGTCAATACATCATATTATATATTTTTAAAAAGGCCTTTTTAAAGGCTCTTTAACTTGCTACAAATATACAGGGTGTTCCATTAGAAAAAAGTAACATTGATTTGCCATACTTTTTTGGCACACCCTTCGATTTTCACAAAAATACGTTTTATTTCTTATAATTCGGTAAAAATTTCAGCTCTGTACCTTAAAAAATAAAAAAGTTACAGGGGTGGTCACAATCTAATCAATATCCCTGTACTATCTTATGTTTATTTTTAATGGAACATCCTCTATATTGTTCCCTAAAATGAAAGATATTTTTGTTCCGATTTCTGAAATATATAATATGCCTGCATTTGATTGACCATTTTTGATTTGATATTATTTGCCTAGGTTAATCCGTTATACTTCTAGAAAATTCAAAATGCATCGAATTTCGATGCATTTATGTAAAAACATGGATCTTATTCATCGATGTTGGAAAAACCATATACGTATTACGTATATGGGAAAAACCCATCGACGAAAATCGATGTAGAGTTTTATTTTAAATAGTATATTTCATTACCAGTCCGGAAACTAGGCTTTTCTGTGCGCGCACGACACTCTGGTGTGAGGCGCAGCCGAACACCGGCAGTCGTGCAAGCACGGAAAAGCTGTTCTGGACGAATCTGGATCAATCTAATTCGTGACGTGCGGTGGCTTGGCTACGAGGGACAGTCTACAGTCTGTGTGCAAACGCCCTATGCCTTGAGATTGTGTACTGTCGGGTCGCGTTGAAATAATAACCGAGGAAATAATTTTGAATCCCTCCGGACAGACTGCTCGCTGCTGCAGGTGTGCGGTGGCTTTTGCGTTTGATGCAAAAACATCAGAACGATTTTGCTGAGTGAGTCTACTCGAAATTGTTTGTACTCTGATATGGGTTAGTTTTGTTTGGTTGCGAGCGGAGCGCCACTAAGTGAAATATTCGAACAATGGGTTTGTGCCAAATGCGCAGGTCCGAAGGTCGGAAACGTGAGGTAGCTAGACTTTGGTGTCTAGAGGCAGCACATAGGACCCGTATTATCGAGTAGGTGTAATAGAAATAGAGATGTAAACAGACTTCCGGTTCGTCTTCGGTCGAGTGAACACGTGTTGGGTAACACCTCTGTCGTCTTCAGTTTGGGGGACGCGTGGTGAACGTTCGGGGACCGTTTTGATTCCCCGAGGAAGATTCGGACGTCCAGCCAGCCGGGGGCATAAGCCTTAAAAATCCGTGCATGAATTAGATTTATATGTTTGTGAGCGTCCAGCCGGTGGTGTTCGAACTTTAAAACAAGCCGTGCATGTTAAAGTCGGAGCCTCCACTCGACATACTGACGGGTCTAAAAATCTATCTGTCCTCCAGGGTGTAACCAATCTGGAAGGGTCGCTCCAGCTTTTGCTCTATTGGGTAAATGCGTAACCGCAAAGACCATATCTAATCAAGCAAGCAAGATGTAAACGTAAACATCGATTTGCGTTCGATGGAAACAATCGCGTATTTGAAAGATACAATCAGAGTATAACAAACCAACATACTCTGATACAATAGACTTCTCCCACGTAGGAGCTGTTGATCAAGAATTGCTCCCTGGCACCATAGACAAAGATGAAATTATTTTCTTAATTCTCCTCTAGCCAGCAACGGTTATAACGGTTTAATGACAATTGGGTGGGCGGGACCTCAAGTGCGCACGCGTTAGTCAAAAAGGTGAATAATGTCTTCACGGTTCAGTGACGTTTCTAACAATTCCAACAGGTCTAGTGGATAGATGTTTTGCTTGTGATTCGATGCCTCGAGTTCGATTCTCGTCAGTGGCAAAACCTTTTTTTTACGGTTATAATTGTTTCTTTTTTTAATTTTGGATTGGTTTTGTTTGTTTTGCGCCCCCGGAGCGAGCGAAGCGAGCACAGGGCCATGGGTAAAGTGATATATTAAACATTCTAAAATAGTAATCAAACCAAGTCCCGCCCACCCAATTGACAGGATGGTTTATAATCGCTGCTCGCTAGAGCCGAGTATTTTTTAAATCATGTTTGGATTGTGATACGCCACTATGCCATTTTAGCTGCTTCTGATTGGTGGGTTAACGTCACTTTAGAGCACCTGTTCACTCTTTACAAAAGTGAAACAAACCTAACCTTAGAAAATAAACAAAAAACAAAACATGTCTCGCCCCCGACGGGAATTGAACATTCCAAACGCAGAATCTGACACTAGACTAACTAAACCTGGTGGAACAAACTGACTGGACAGTAGATAAACTGAAAGGTACGTTAATCCACCAATCAGAAGCGGCTAAAATAGCATAGCATTGGGTATGTCTTGGGTTACGTTTGGGCGTTGTTTCGGTTTGGGTTAGCACCTGGTAAGTTCCCTTTTCTTGAGCCCCCGTACCGAGCGGTAGCGAAAGTGAAATATTACTTATTGTAATATATACAGCAGCTTGCATGTGTTTCCGCGAATACATTCACAAAGAATCCTCCTTTTTTGAATGAATTTGATATCTATATCTGCATTTGTAACATTGGACCACGGCACATTTGACCTTGACGGCAGCCAAATTAAAGCTTTCGCGAGACACTCGTCTGTATTGATGCCAGTTTGTTTGGCTTGATTGAAAATGGATTTAATTCGTTTTGCGCTAAGTGTTTTCGATATGATCATTTGGGGGGGCCCATTTTCAGTTTTTTTTTATTTCACCATTGGGAAGGGTATATATTTTGAAGACTCTATGCAAAAAATTAGACCCCTGCGAGTATTATAAGTCGCTTAAAAAATAATAAACATGCCTCGTTGAAATTCTAGCGTGACGTCATCGCATAGGAAAGCTGTCACGCAGGGTTGCCAATCTCTGGGGAATTCCCCAAAACATGGGGAATTTCAACAGCTGTGGGGAATTTGTGGGGATATAATCACTGTGGGGATTTATAACACTTTAAATTCATCGACAGAAAATGGAAAAAAACAACATACTTTATATTTTCACATGATTTTTTTCATTCATAAAAGTTTTAATAAACCATTTTTAATTTATTTTTTATGATTTTAATAAATAAACCCGAAACCATGTTGCCATTATTTTCATTACTTACTCCAAAATCTGACAAACCTAAAAAAGCCATGAAGGATGTGGGGAATCGCGCAAGTTTTTGAGGGGAAAACGGTTTAGAACAGTTGGCAACGTCAGCGTTGGCTAGTCGACATAAGACGCATTTAAAGATCCTTTACACAAATAGTGCACTATGTAAAAATCGACCTCTCCTATTGGTCGATCCATCTAGTATTACGATATGTCTGCGTGATGCAATCGATTTCTATCAAGAGCTGTAGTGGTGTAGAGGTTTAGATCGTTGGGTCTCACTTGGAAAACGCGGGTTCGAACCCCGTTGCTTTCTTTTATTTTTTTTTAAATTATGTTTCTAAACAGCTTTTTTTCATGATTTTGGGTATGTCTTGGGTTAGATTGGGTGAGCACCTGGTTAGTTTCCTTTTCTTGAGCCCCCGTAGCGAGCGAAGCGAGCGGAGGGCCATGCGGATCGGCCAATGGGAAAGGCCGATTTTTATATAGTGCACTATTTGTGTAAAGGATCTTATAATGCACATAAGACTACTGCCGCCGGTAGTCAAAAGGCAGTAAGTGACAAAACCTTAGTTTCGAGAAACAGGGTTACCAGATTAGGGGATTTTCCCCAAAAATTAGGGGATTTTTTTTTCTTTGGGGTATTTTTCGGGGATATTTTATTCTGGGGATTTCTACTGGGGAAACAATATTTACCTAGGGAATAACAGGGGATTTTAAGTTTGACGCGACTGGACTTAAATGTGATCTCTTCAATCACAAGATCAGATAAAAACACAAAAATCCAATTATTCTAGCTTATTTTACAAATTTTATGTCCGAGCTGCGCTGACGCCATCTATGGTTGCGACATAAAAATGTTTAATCCGCCAAGTGGTTATTATAATATACTTATATACTTTTAAAGAAATTATCGTTACTTAACTTTAGGGGAATAATCTTAGGTTAAATATACTAATCAGTTCAAGAAATATTATATTTTTGAAGTGAAAACGCCTTTATATTATACCGGTTCGTATATTTACACTCGTTTTCGACAAAAACCTTCGAGTGAGGTGGTGGATAATGGTGCGAGAGGTATCGGGTTCGATACCCGAAGCCTTCTTTCAAGAAACATTTTTTCTTATTTTTATTTACCTTTTATAATATCGCTTTATTGGAATTTTCACTTCCGTCGTACGGTCTTAAGCACACACCTTCTCTGTTTTAATCTTGTTTTTTTTTTCTGTTTGTAAAAGTTCTCTCTTTCATTTGAAAAATTAAAAAATTCCTGGACAAAGTAGCTTTTATTTGCAATAAATATTTCCTACTTCTTGAGGCTTTATTTGTTACAGAGCTTATTTTGGGGGTATTTTTGAGATATGGAAAAATATTTTAGCCACAAAAAATTATTAAAATCCAGGAATAACATATCTTAATCTACGAAAATAACAAAATAATTTTTTGGGGGATTTTTTTCAAAAAGTCCTAAATTTGAGGGATTTTTAAATTTCGACTGGGGAAATCGAGCCGAACGGTCTGGCAACCCTGTCGAGAAAAATGGCAACAACTTTTCGATGTTGTCCTGCACTAATCAAGACATATATGATTCTTTTTTTTTGTCAATATAAACTGGAAATACTATATTTGGTTAGGTTTATGTCATTTTAGACAATATTTTAAGTTTTGATTCAAAAAATGGTCGTTAATTCTTTATTACTTCGTTTTTAAGATCCGTGTAAGTAGAGAAGTTTAAGTTAAAAGGCGGTAAGTCGCAAGAATCGGTTCAGATGCCGCCTTTTAATTTCAAAATCCTTGAAGTGCCGCTGTTAAGATGCAAGTAAACTTCTAACATAAAAAAGGTGAGTTTTATGTAATATTTTGTTATTAAAAATGGATTATTTATAAAAATAATATTATTGTTACAAGTTTTGTGGTCACAAGTATATTTTAAAACCCATAATTATCGGTTAAAAGAGTATTAATTCTTATGTATGTTTTGCGTGTACGAGATACATATCCTGTGTTTACTTTATAATATTAAAGCTTAAAACAATGTTTAAATCAAAAAGTAGGTAAAATTGTTTTTCTCCTAATTTAGATCTTAAATAAACGATATTTTTTTGCAGTAGAATAAGTTATTTATTAATAACATTTTTAATAAATTTACAAAATAATACAAAACCATAAAACAAATTGAAGAAAAAATCTACGGTGTTAACTTTTTAAAAGAAACAAAAATGTATCCATAAACAATAAACCTTTGTAGCATTATTATTATGATTTTCAATAAATTCGACTGTAAATAGCTAACTTAACTAAGTATAAGAAAAACACAAAAGGAACAAACTAAATAATAGTAATTTTAATATGGCAGCAATTGATAATAGAAACGTTTTTATTTTGCAACGAGCATAATGCGGTAACACAATTTAATAAAAATGCTCTAAAAAAGTCAAGTTTTTAGATATTATAAATAGTAATATACTGCCACCGGTAGTTAAAAAGCAGTAGTAAGTGACAAAACCTTAATTTCGAGGAAAATGGCAACAACTTTTCGATGTTGTCCTGCACTAATCAAGACATATTTGATTATTTTTTTTGGTCAATATAAATCAGAAACACCATATTTGGTTAGGTATATGTCATTTTAGACAATATTTAAAATTTTGATTCAAAAAATGGTCGTTACTTCTTTATTACTTCGTTTTTAATATCCGTGTAAGTAGAGAAGTTGAAGTTAAAAGGCGGTAAGCCGCAAGAATCGGTTCAGATACCGCCTTTTAACATAAAGGTGCACATTTGCTGCCTTTTTACTTCTTAAATGGTGACGTTGTGTCACTTGCTCCTTTTTTTAATTTACGAAAAACAAAGAAAAAAATTTTTTTTCCAAAAAATTTCGAGATTTTTAAATAGAATAGGGTCATGTTGGTCTAAAAATGCAAAAATCACAGAATTGAAAAAAAATCACTTACTGCCTTTTAACTACCGACGGCAGACTATGACAGCTAGTATTGTGCCTCGTTATTATTATACAGGTTTTGATAAATTCTGAAGATTGATGTGATTGTGAAATAAGAAAGTTTATAAAGTTCACATATTTTTTAAAGACAATAATACAGAATATTTATAGACTTTGATAATACTTGACAATACCAAATAAATACATTCGATGCGACGCCGACTTGCGCCGACGCACCCTACGATCAGTGTCTCAAACGGAGTGCCTGACTGCCCACGGCCACCTATACGATAGGTCGCCGTGGACTGCCTGCCTAAGCCCATGATACAAAGTTTTGTATCATGGCCTAAGCCTAACCATTGCGCTCGACTCACTCACGACTGGAGCATAGCCTAAAGAAAACTATAGCCCCGACACTCGGCTCGTTTAGTGGGTTACGGAATCAAATTTTCTCCGTGAAGCTCAGTGAAGCGAGGACACTACGCAGTTGGAACTCGATGCCAATCATACGCGCTTACCTGGGCCGGAGTGCAATAAATTTTCATAGGAATTAAAATAGAAAAAGTTTCGTTGTTTGGGTAAATAGACTATCGTTATGCGTATATATTGTTTTGTTTGTATGTTATATAAATAAGTTAATGTTTATGTGTTAAAATGGGAAAAGAACGGCAGAATTAAGCAGCTAGTTAGTTTGTTTATTTAGACTTAAATTTGATCATAAGATATCGGAATCGGTTCAAATGACCAACATAAATTGGAACTAACTGAAACTAACCGAAAGTTAATTGAACCACTAACCAAAGCTAGCCAAAAGTAACCATAAGCTCCAAAACAGGCTAAAACGTACCTATCGTAACAGGTTACAAAAATTAAAGTAAGTTAAAACTAACCAAAACGAAACGAATTTAAGCGACTAACCATCAAAAACATTAAATTTGCTTATAACGTATAGGAACCGATTCAAATGACTAAAATAAATTGGAACTAACTGAAAGTAACCGAAAGTTGATTGAATGACAAACCAAAAGTAACTAATAGCACAAAAACGGACTAAAACGTATCGGAACAGATTAAAAATGTTAAAGTATATTAAAACTAACCCAAATTAACCGAATATTGGCAAGTAACCAAAGACATTAAAATTGGTTATAACGTATCGGAACCGGTTCCAATGACTAAAATAAATTAAAACTAACTGAAATTAACCGAAAGTTGATTGAACGAAAGTAAGTTGAAACTAACCGAATTTTGAGGACTAACTAAAATTAATCAAACACATTTAAATTAATTATAACGTATCGGAACCGGTTCAAATGACTAAAATAAATTGGAACTAAGTGAAAGTTACCGAAAGTTGACTGAATGACTAACCAAAAGTAAGTAAAAGCAGCAAAACGGTCTAATACGTATCGGAACAGATTAAAAATACTAAAGTAAGTTAAAACTAACCCAAATTAGCCGAATTTCGGCGACTAACCGAAAGTAATCAGAAACTTTAAAATTGGTTATAACGTATCGGAACCGGTTCATATGATTTAAATAAATTAAAACTAACTGAAATTAACCGAAAGTCGAATGAACGACTAACCAAAAGTAACCAAAAGTACCAAAAGGGCTAAAACGTATCGTAACAGATTAAAATTATTAAAGTAAATTGAAACTGACCCAAATTAATCGAATTTTGGCGACTAACCTAAATTAATTAAAAACATTTAAATTGATTATAACGTATCGGAACCGATTCAAATTACTAAACTAAATTAAAACTAATTGAAACTAACCGAAAGTCGATTGAACGACTAACCAAAACTAACCAATAGCACCAAAAATGGCTAAAACGTATCGTAACAGATTAAAAATATTAAAATAAGTTCAAACTAACCAAAATTAAGCGAATTTTGACGACTAACTTGAATTAATTCAATAACTTAAATAAATTGAAACCAATTGAAAGTAACCAAAATTTGATTGAAATACTAACCAAAACAAACCAAAAGTAACTAAAAGTACCAAAAGGGGCTAAAACGTATCGGAATAGTTTAAAAATAATATTAAGTAAGTTAAAACTAACCCAGATTAATTCAATTTTGGCGACTATCCTAAACACTAAACTTGGTAATAACGTATAGGAACCGAAAGTAATCGATAGTTGATTGAACGACCCAGTTTTGGCGGCTATCCAAAACTAACCAAAAATATTAAAATTGGTTATAATGTATCGGAACCGGGTTCAAATGACTAAAATAAATTAAAACTAAACGAAAGCTGATTGAACTAACCCAAACTAACTAAAAGCACCAAAACGGACTAAAACGTATCATAATAGGTTACAAAATTTAAAGAGCCCAAAAATATTCGAAAATTAATAATATGGAAACATTCATAAAATATATATGAAGGGTACAGAGGAAAAACGACCTAAGCGTTTCCATAGGAAACTTTTATTATTGATTTCACAGAAAATTTTATTCTTAATAAAAGTTAGTGCTTGGAAAAAAGCTAATTTTGACAATGTTAAATTAAGACTAAGTTATACAGGGTACTTAAAAAATACAAAAATGGTGGTTAAAAAAACAAAAACTTAGGAATATCGGAAAAGCTTCTACAGGAAAAATAATGCTCCTATTAAGGTAAAAATAAAAGTCAAATACCATTTTTTCCAAAAGTGCATCGTTGCTGAAAAAAATAAGGACAAAATTAAGAAAAAGCGGGTTTTTTCAATAATTGAAATGGATTTTCTCCGCAACGGTGCGGTGCACTTTTGGAAAAAATTGTATTTGACTTTTATTTTTATCTTAATACGAGCTTTATTTTTTCTGTAGAAGGTTTTCCGATATTCCAAAGTTTTTGATTTTTTTAACCATCATTTTTGTATTTATTGAGTACCCGGTATAACTTATCCTTAATTTAGCATTGTCAAAATTAGTTTTTTTTTCCAAACACCAACTTTTATCAAGAATAAAATTCAATCAAGTCAATAATAAATAATAATAAAAAAGTTTTGCTATGGAAATGGCGCTTAGATCATTTGTCCCCTGTACCCTTCATATGTATACAGATTTTATAGAAATAACATGTTTCTAATTTTTTTATTAGTCTTACAACCATTTCATCATTTAGCCATGTTCATTTTAGTTTGACAATAATATTGAATTATATTTCAATATAAAAGGACTCAAAAGAGCGGGACATATTTTCCGATTTTGGAATTCTTCTAAAAATTCTAGATAAATTTAATGTAGCATGTCGAATAGCATTCCTTCCATTTAAAGAATTTGATCTGTTTAACTTAGCGCGAAACGATTTGCATCTTCTTATCTTAGTTATTTAGTAATTATCTAGATATACGAAATTTTCGGTTTGGTGGGGAGTATTTTCCAGGTTGTGGTTATGTGGAAGATAAGAAAGTGCAAAACATTTCGTTTGACAATAAACAGTTCGGATTCTACAATAAAGGCGTAAGTCTCAAAAACATTGTTTTTGCTGGTTGTTTTTCGTAAAAGTCGATCGTTATCCACATATATCCATTATTTCAGATTTGATCAGCACCTTGATATCATTTTGATTCGCTGCACCTTTTTTGGTTTTAAAGATACCAAGGTAAACAAAAAAGCAAAATGTAGGGTTGGTAGCCAAGTTTTTTCTAGATTACATATAAAACAAAGCACCAATAATTTTCTGACATAAAAGCCTACTCTATATATATTTTTTAAAATAGAACACCCTGTATATTACTATATTTTTGGACTCTCTAGTGAAGTCTAAACATATTTCGTGTATAATATCCTATACCTATCTTTAGCTGTTTACGAAATATTGACAGTTGAAAGTCGGGCATTTTGACATTTTGACAGGCTTTAAAATCTAAACCGCACGAGATTAAAAAAAAACGGTTTGCATATCTCTATCTTAGGTTTTCATAAGCTATCGAATGACAGTGGCTTTCAATTTAAGCGGAGGTTTAAAAGTTCCGGTCAATTTTATCCGCGGGTTAAATTCAAAGTTACTGTCATTTGATAGCTCATGAAAACCTAAGACAGGAATATGCAAACTGTTTTCTTTAGATTTTAAAGCCTATCAAAATGTCAAAATGCACGACTTTCAACTGTCAATATTTCGTAAACACCTAAAGAAAGATAGGTATAAGATATTATACACGAAATGTGTTTGGACTTCTCTAGAGATTCCAAAAATTTAGTAATATACAGGGTGTTCCATTTAAAAAATATAGAGTAGGCTGATATGTCAGAAAATCGTTAGTGTTTTGTTTTATATGTAACGTAGAAAAAAACTTGGCTACCAACCCTACATTTTGCTTTTTTGTTTAACTTGATATCTTTAAAAACAAAAGAGTTATAGCGAATCAAAATGTTGTCAAGATAAATTGAACGCACGGTACATGTTGCTCCGATTTAGCATAATTGTGCACTTCATGCATAAACTAGTTCGTGAACTATAGCCAGATCAAAAATTTACTTTCATTTCACCATCTTGACAAGAATCTATATAAAATAAAATTATGTACTTATATAAGATCTTTTTTAAGCTTAGAAGAGAACAACTAGATAAATCAAAATTTCCAAATTATTATTGCAGATCTTCACAAGTTCGTCTAAAACCGTAACTACTTGTGCAAAATAAAATCTCATATAAAAAACTTTTGTTGTGAATAGATCTTGTTGATATTTAAAGTTTAACTTGGAAGTTATATTCTATTATAGTTATATTCATGTGAGTTTATTTCAATTTCAATTTATTATATGTGTGTTATAACGTTAAAAAATAAATAATTTTCTACATAAATGAGTTGAATTATTGATCGTAATTTATTAAAATAATATGTAACTCAATTATATTTTTCTTTATGTAATTGACTTTACTTTCAAGAATGCTGTTTTACTTACTACAAGTAATCTACATTCGCCATTCTTAATTTCACTTCAAAAGACATTTTTAACTATTTGTTGCAGGTGTAATGTTTAAATAAATATCCGGCTCTCTTTATGCAGCTTTTAGGATAAAAAAATTGGTTATTCTCTACTCGAAATAAACAGTATTTTATAAATCATATATTTTGTAATGAAAGTTTAAATAAAAAAATAGGGGAGAGTAACAATTTTAGTATATAACGTCCCAAGAAAATTTGAGTAAGGCTCACTTCACTAATGATTGCCGGGGGGTTGACGTCAAGTTAGATTTATTTATTTCCTCCCCACTACATAGTGATAAAGTTGGTCCTCGCTTGTCAAAGGTGCCGCGCTTAAGTGTCGCAGCTATAGTTTTCTGTAAGCTATGACTGGAGCCTGCATTAAATTTCATATGCGGTTACGTCACACGCCGCGTTTGAATTTAGATTATTCAAATGGTTATATTAGGAGAACGGAATATCCTACTGATATGAAATTTTCAAAATCACATTTTTATTATTATTACTTTGTCTTACTAAAGTCAAAACCGATTTTAAAATTTTAGCAAATGAACCCATTGATTTAAAGCACTTTGATTGAAATTGAACTGCATTGTTTAAATGATAGGTTGACAAAAATGAAATCTTAAATCTTTTATTTTTTACTTCGAAAATCATTAAAAATGGATATAATGCGTTTTGCTTGTTTGCTCCTCACTTATTCTGTAGCCAAATGTAACCCTAGTTCTAGGGAAATGAGCGTAGGTTAATCTACTTTCCGCCTTTCTGTTTCAAAATACTAATTGAGATTCCAGTGTTAAGGGAGCACACAATTTAAGGGAGAATTTTTTATTAATTCAGGGGTTGATCCAAATATGTTCAGGTAATTTCTATTATGTCCCAGTTAGTTAAGAGTTCGTCAGCCAAATAAAATATGACATAATACGAAGAAACTAAGTAGCATTATTAACACTTATCTCGCTGTGATTTACTTTGTATCTGACTATCCTCGTATCCTCCAAGCTTAAATATGGTAAAACGATAAGATAAATTCTACATGCCTTAATAAATTAAATACAGAGTGGCACTAGCACTGAGTTTTAATGAGAGGTTCATTAATATCAAAGATATACATCAGTCATGTTTCGATAAATACAGGTACCCTAATCATTATATGAATTACAGTAACCTGCAATCTAAGTCTTTCACAGTTTTTAATACACCTTCCCTCACGACGGGCGACGAAGTTCGAATAGAGTTTCCTTTTATCACAGGTAATATTTTTCCGGACACAAGTTGGAAAAAGTACAGTTTTCTACGATGAAATTACTTTTCCTTGTTTCCACGGGCCTCTGGTACTCACTAGTTACCAAGAGTGAAGATTTTTATCTGACTAATTTTTGAGTGTTCCTATATTTCTTGGGCAGCCCAACGTGCTGTTGTGCGTGAAGGTTTTTTTCAGACCAGCCCATTCCCAAGGATTTTTCGCTTTTTATACCATCTTGCAAGGCTTGTTTACTCGTCGAAAAATCTGGATTCAACACCTGCCCAGCTTTTAAAATGTTTCCACTAAGAACACTTAAAATTCCTAAGTCTCCGAAGATTTTAATGTGAAATTCGCGTTTTAACATGCTTTGTAAATTCCAACCTCGGCTGTTCCAAACTAGGATAATTAAAATTGGTTATTCCAGTTAACCTGATTTTCGCATTTACAGTCCCAGGTGTTTGCTCGCTAAATATTCTAAATAGAAACGCCCCCTGGCCTAGGATTTCTTTTTAGAGCTAAGTGTTGGGGGACCTGATTTTGAAGCGTGCAACTAGTGGGTGATAGTTCTTGGAGTTAGTTCATCTAACTTTGCGTTATAATACAGTCTGGAAAAAAATAAGTCTGCTTCGAGTCTGATTTCTGTTCTTGTGAAGTTAAACATAATAAATTCCATATATTTGGATTATATTTCAATAGTAAGTTATATTGTTTTAGTAGAGCTTATGATAGGTGCTATTGTTGTACATTTTCTTCAATTTTCCTTTGACAAAATAACTTAACTTTAGACACGGTTCGGACATTATGTCTTGAAACTTGAATTTTAATTTAATTTTTTTTTAAATGAAACATTTATTTGAATATTTTCTCTTTGCGAACTAACCCAAACTGGAGTTATTTTTAAATCAATTTCAAATAATTATAAAATAATTTGTTGAAACAATTTAACCAGAATCAGTTACTACCTCCGATTCATTACAATCACATAATATTGTATTACGGGAAAATCGAATAATTTGGATCCAGTTCTCGTCTTTTGAAGTTTTTTACTTCTGTCGTGCTGCACATATCCTTTTTTAATGAAGTGCCATTATACTCATATTATTATAATCGTCATCAAAAAAAAATTGCTACACGCAACACATAAATAGCAATAGAGCACATTTTTGTATGAGATAATTTAAAAAGATAGGAAAACAAAGAAAAACAACGAAATTGAAATATTAATACTTTTGTATAGGCTATATTTTAGTTTAACAGTTTTGAACAAAGAAAAACATATTTGAACAATTCTAAGCGTTCGGAAAGAGCTAAGACATCAGAGCACTTTGGTGCTCACGTTATTAAAAATCTTAATGATCTATCGTCTTGTACGTCTGCTAATTCTCGATTATCGCATACTTGAAGAATACAATATATTCCTATTACACTTTTCTTCAAAACCACGTGAGGACTGTTCCAATGACTCGAGAATACATGAGAAGACGTATAATTTTACTGAGGCGATGTGAAAATTTTATAATATGTGCAAAAATGATAAATAACTTGCTGTGAGGTCCATACTGACTCGCGCATGCGTCATAATGCCCATATTTGACACTTAACTAAGAAACTTCGACAATAAACATAACTGTTATTCAAAAATAATTACCTTAAAATCAATAGAAATATGCTAATCTTATGAATACTGGAAAATAAGGTTATTTAGGGAAAAAAAGTCGCGAGTAGTACAGTAGTACACATGATACCAGTGAATACTTCTATATCGAGTCTCAACTTATTTTACTTATTTGAGCTGGTTCCAATACATTATAATCAATTTTAATAGATATGGTTAGTGGTATCTAATCAACTTTTCACTTAGTCTCAACTTATTTTACTTATTTCAGCCGGTACCTAGACGTTATAATCAATTTTAATAGATTTGGTTAGTTTTGGTTAGTCGTCTAATCAACTTTCGGTCAGTTTCACTTAGTTTCAACTTATTTTAGTCATTTGAGTCGCTTCCGATACGTGATACGTTATAATCAATATTAATAGATTTTTAGTCGCCGAATCAAGTTTCGGTTAATTTCACTTGGTCTCAACTTATTTTAGTTATTTGAACCAATTGCGATGCGTTATAATCAATTTTAATAGATTTTGCTAGTTTTGGTTAGTCGTCCAATCAACTTTCGGTTAGTTTCACTTGGTATTAACTTATTTTAGTCATTTGAACCGGTTACGATACGTTGTATCCAATTTTAATAGATTTGGTTAGTTTTGGTTAGTCGTCGAATCAATTATCGGTTAGTTCCACTTAGTTTCAACTTATTTTAATCATTTTGAACCGGTTCCGATAGATTATAATCAACTTTAATAGATTTGGTTAGTCGTCCAATTAACTTTCGATTACTTAGTTCCACTTAGTCTAAGCTTATTTTATTTATTTGAGACGGCTCCGATACGTTATAATCAATTTTTCACAAACCGTGTCGTGACGCTTACGAAAATTTTCCGTGTCGTGACGCGGCCTTGAAAAAACCCTCTCATGAAACCAAAGAAGTATTCACTTCAAAAACGCAATCCGTATTTTATTCGTGATTTAAAAAAATAGCCCTTCTCCTTCGCAGTTGGGCTATTTAAACAAAGAATAAATAAACATACACAAAATTATCAGGATTCGTAGAATATTTTTCAGCACTTCTTGTGGTAATACCCGAAAATTGTTTTAAAAGTAATCAAAAATAGTTATTAGTTTTATTAAGTATCAGATTTTTCGTATTCTAGATAAAGAATATTACGGATATCAGTCGACTTAACGCGTTCTCCACCAAGTGTATCTTTTTGAAAGATACCTATTTCCTATTTAATTGTACTTACCAACTTGCTCTTGGGATATTCCTGCAAAAGTTATTTTGCCATGTACGCATGCGCAACTCAAAGAAATGACAGTTTCGTCAAATTTGACATGCGTAATGTCAAAATAAGGTTTGCGGTCATAGGGGCTTTAAGTCTCTAACATCGCAAACGCAAATTAGTCAGTGCAATATCACTCTAATTATATTGGTACATATTGGGTTATATTTTATTACTTTTTGTTGGTACAATGAGAAAATCGAGCGCGGCAACACTGTGTAGCCTAAATTAAAGAAGAAAACCAACCTAACCCGTCTTCTTACTCTTCTTTAATTTATTTATTTATTTTGTTGTACAGGGTACAGTACAGCAGCTTAAAAGGAGCGAAGAGCATGTTCTCAGTTATTAAATATTGTACTACTGTTAGTTATCCACTATATAATAATCTTGTATATGCCTGTACGACGTAAAATTTAAAACTCTAAGGTACCAAATTTAATATTGGAGAAAATAGAAAATTCACGACAGTATAAGAAACCTGACATTTTTTATTTGGAGAAAATGAAGCTCTCATTCAAGGTAGGAACTCCTGTTTAAAATGATTTAGATACTAATCTATATCTCAATTTTTAGCACAAAATGAAATCGTTGTTGTACGTTTCTTTAAGTGCAACGGGAATATTTTCGGGCATTTGTATATACAAAGGGGACGAGAGATTCTATAAAGGTGTTCTGATGCCATTAGTTCACTTACTTGACCCAGAACAGGCTCATAAACTGGCAGTCTTTACTAGTGAACATCGACTAATACCAAAGAGTCGATTTAGGGATTCAAATATTTTGGTAAGTTCCTTCAAGTACACTCATTAATAGGATTGTCACTATGCTTATTTTGACAGTTTCAATTGTGCTTGAAAGTGAAGCCATTTCAAATTGAATATCAGTTCAGAATGTTTATTTCATAAATCATGAATCTCACTTTCAATCCTCTTTGAATCCAGTTTATGGTGTAGGCATAAGTTGTTAGTTTATGAAGACTTCAGCTCAATGTTAAAAATGTAACCTCAATAACACGTTTCAAATATTCTTTGAGTCGAAAAAACTACATATATGGTGTAAAATATCACAAGCAATTCCATATTTATGCTCATTCTCACATGAGAATTTTGGGTAATTAATAATCAGCACCATTTTTGTGGAGAATTTATGGTTTTTATATTAAAGTTTACAGAAACTCAAAGGAACTAGGTGATGAATCAGGTTCACTAACAATAAAAATTAGAACATAAATATTTATTTAACATTATACTAACAAAACTTTTAAAATATTGTTAATAAAACCAACTAGTACTGATACTGGCTAAAAAAAAACTGAAAAAAGCCATATTTTTTTAAGCAAGTACTTGGGTACCATAAAATATTAAACAAATATGGACAAATAAAACATTTCAGAACATAGCATATTAAAAAAATTATTAATTTTAATTTGGAATTTATTAGAAAACTGCTATTTTGCAAGTCTATGCCCAGTGTTGTCACTGGCTTTTATCAAAATGTATAGAACTTCTCAAATTTTATTAAATAAAGAAACCTTGGATTTGTTTTAGCAAAAATGATAAATACATTGAAACCCAAGAAAAGTTGGTAAAAAGATGTCTTTGCATAACAAATTTTAACGAAATAGGATAAATAATTCCTCCAATAAAGCAAGAGAATCTTGGAAACTTGAACGCCCTAGCCTTATACATATCGTAACGGATTAAACGGTTAAAAGTAGTTTTTTTTTTTAATATATCACTCAATTAACAAAAAGGGAAGGCCTAAATGAAAAAAAAATCTTCATATTTTTTGCTTGTAAACTAACAAAGATATCACAATAAAACATCGTAACCGTTTTTTGGGATATCTCGTCGTGTCGCGACCTAACGCTTTTTCGGGACATCTCGTCGTGTCGCGACATAGCGACCTTCAAATTTTACTCCCGGCGCGCGTTAAGAAGTTTAACTTAAAAAAAAACACTTAACATACCCCCAGAAACTAATGCTGCAAGTGCTTGCAGTTTCCATAAAGACTCCTATCATAGGTCAATTTACAAAAGTATTACAAAAATTATTATTTACAGTATTTACACACGCGCACAAAATTGGTCTACTCTTAATATTAATAATGTTAGTTCTGCAGTTTCCAATATATGAAATCCATCCTTCTTTCTGTTTTGGTTCCAAATTATTCAATTACTTTATTATAAAAATATTCAATGCCATTTACAAACAGTTTTTCTGCAGACAGCATACCTAAAGCGTGAATATGTGGAAAAAGGTTTCACTAAAAGATTGCGCGAAACGCGGCCCGAGCCATTGAATCAGGTGGCCCCGACTTACGGCTAAAGTCGCCATCTCATCATGCCATGCATCGTCGTGACCTCATTTGACATTTTCCATGGCAATTTGCTGTTGAAGAGACGGGGCCGCCGCGCGTTTGGTTCGGATAACCCAATTATCGGGAAATTATTACATTTTTCGATGACTAATATGAAAAGAGTCTATAGATTATTGTAGTCCATTGGGGATACGACGAATATTATTTATTTATTAGATAAATTTTAATTAGGGTTAAATAATATATATTAAAAAATAGAAAAAATATATTTGGCAGTTAAACTCGAAATATTAAGAGTCGCTCGGTAGTGCACCTTGGCCCCTTATGAGGAGCCGCCACTGGCAGTTATTGTAGTTCAACAATATCGACCGAACAAGTACTACTGCGTTGCCTAAAGTGGTGTGAAGTGCACCAAGTGTGCATGTTTCGATACGACATTGTTGATGATATAAGTCATATAAGAGGTCACGGTACCTTCACGGATATATTATAAGCCTTAGCCTTTCGTAACCTGTCGCACACAAAGAAAAACATTGTAATATGTTTTTACAGCCCAGCTTGCTACAAAGTCGAATCTAAAAACAAAAAACGAAAGCTTAATACCTTTAAATAGACAACTTAAAAATAATGCAACTTGATAATTAATTCTTAAGATTGGCTTGTCTAGTTTGATAATAATAAAAAATGCGTGTGCACTATGTGCGCATATCAGAAGTGAAACTTCTTAAACGCCCTAGCCTCGGATTTAGTTAAAAAATAGTTTTTTTTAAATATACCACTCAATTAATAAAAAGGTGTGGCCTAAATGAAAAAAAAAACTATTATTCATAAAAGTTTCGCTTATATCTTGACAAGGTAATAGAGCAAACCCCATATTTTTATCTTGTAAACTAACAAAGATATCACAATAACAATATTTCCATATTTTTCTTCCGCCAGATCGTGTCGCTCATCATGTCGCATGCTGCGCCTGCGTTCGCCCGCTGAGTTCGCCAGCCGTGTGTCGCGACCTTCACACTTTACTCCCGGCGCGCGTTAAGAAGTTTCACTTCAATAATAATAATAAATTAGCCTTACTCCAAAATGTGATACATACATTTCAAGAGAAATATATTCCACATAAAAAAAATCGCGTCAGTCTTTAAGGATAACACCATTCAACAAAAAACAACAATTACTATCTTATTCTAATTTTACATAGCTTAGACATCCCCCAGAAAATAGCCAAAAGGTTAGGGCTCCATTTCAATTAACAAACACTTAACCCCACCTTTAAATACCCTGAAGGCCCGTAAAATAGACCAAACAAATGGGAAACGCAAAAGAAAAGGGGCTTCAATAGGAAGAATTGCCCTCCACCAACGGAAGGCCAAAAACTCGAAGTGGGAACTCTAAAAATCGCCCCTCGTATGCGCACTACTTACTCATGGCTTTTTGTCTCTGGACTGTCTCCTGATTCAGACAAAAAAGACCTTGAGGAATATTGCAGTTAATGGGGTTGATAAGAGTATTATCGAGAAAATACAAACCAAAAATTGGGAGATTGTTAGTTCCTTTAAGGAGGGAGTTCTGGAAGAAAAGGAGGCAACTGTTTCGAGCCCTGAATTCTGGCCAAAGGGGATTATTATTAACAAGTTTTTAAACTTGAGGAGGACAGTGTCCAACAAAAGGGCTTAAAAAGGGTGCTCAATTACAACACCCAGAAAAATAGCATTAAAAACTACTGTATTCTGCATCAGAACATACAGTCTATTGGAAATTGTGTTGATGCATTGCAAGACCTAGTAACAAGTCACAATAATTGTCTTGCAATATGCATTAGTGAACACTGGAAATGTGCAACACAACTGATCAACTACAAGCTTAACAGCTACGAGCTTGCCTCATCAGTTTGTAGGAATGAAGGTGAACATGGAGGTATGGCCATATTCGTAAAAAATGGATATGACTGGAATGTTAGGTCTGACATTGTTGCACTATCAGAGAATTTTAAATTTGAATGTGCAGCGGTCGATATTAGGCTATGTAATGAAAAAGCTACAATCTTATGTATTTATAGTCCCCCCACAATTCCTACCGATATTTTAATGTGTAAATTAGATTTACTTTTATGTAAAGTTTTTAATTGTCCTCATACTTTTATTGCAGGTGATTTTAATATTGACATAGGTAAAACTATTAGTAAGTCAGCACAGGATTTTGTTTCATTTAACTTCAAACCATCAATATCTGAATATACACGCATTGTTGGGGCCTCTCAAAGCTGCATTGACAACATATTTACAAACACAAACTATGGTAAAGCGGTTGTCTTATATACACACATCTCAGATCACAGGGCGCAGTTGATTGAATTCTCAGCAGAGGTAAGCAACATGGATTTTAAAGTGAAACGCCGTTTATTCAATACCAACAACAAAAACCAGCTAAAACATTGTTTGTCTTCTGAGGATTGGGAATCGGTATTTGCCATTCCTGATTCTCTCGTGGACGAACAGTGGATCAAATTCATGGGAATTCTCACACCAATTTTTCGTATGTGCTTTCCAGAAAAATACTTAAAATTAAAAAGTAAAAAAAGACTACACATATCGAGCCCTGAGATAGATAAATGCAAGCAAGAGCTAGATGTTCTGCTTGTGTTGGATAGGTCAGGTCGGGGTGAGTTTTCTGGTAAATATAAGTCAAAAAAGCGGGAGTATAATGTGTTGCTTGCTAATGCTAGCAATAGCCAATATTCTCAGAGGATTTTAAGTAGTGATAACAAATCCAAGTACATTTGGCAAATTGTCCATGATATTAAGGGGGATAAAAAGCGGTTGAAGGAGTGTCAGATCACGGGTGACCCTAAACTTATTGCAGACCAATACAACAACATGATTTTAAATACTGCCTCTGATTTCATACAAAATTCTAATAACCACAATGTCTTCTCTGGTAATATACCTTACAATAACAAATCCTTCTTTTTAACACCAGTTACCACATCAGAAATTTTCAACATTATTTCAAAGTTAAAGAATAAAATGAGCTGTGGACACGATGAAATTTCTTCTAATATTTTAAAGGCATGTGCCGATCAGCTTGTTGTACCTTTATTCCACATAATAAATAACTCTTTTAAATATGGCATATTTCCTAAAGATCTAAAATTATCATTAATAAAACCCATACATAAAAAAGGAGACACAACTGTCATGGAAAACTATCGCCCTATCAGCTTAATCCCCACTTTCTCTAAGGTCTTTGAAGTGGCAATGTGCTTCAAGCTGTTAAGTTTTTTTTTTATTCGGAGGGGCTGCTGAGCGACTCCCAACATGGCTACCTTAGAGGCAGATCAGTGGAGACCGCTGTTTACAGCTTTATCGAAAAGATCTTGGGTGCTCTGGAAAATGGCAGTTCTCTAGGCATCTTCTTGGATTTACCTAAAGCCTTTGACTGTCTAGACCATAATATCCTGCTAGAGAAACTGGAAAGGTATGGAATAAGAGGACCTGCCTTACGCTGGGTTCGATCATACCTAACTCATCGCAGTCAAAGGGTTGTGATGGAAATGAGAGGTGAGGCGCACGTGTCAGATGTGGGAAAGCCTAAGTGGGGTGTTCCCCAGGGTAGTGTTGTGGGTCCACTGCTTTTTATTTTTTATGTGAATGACATGGCGGCTGAAATTCTCAACAACGGAGCACATTTGGTAAATTTTGCAGATGACACAAATCTGCTAGTCATTGGCAGCAGCCTGTCTGAGCTCCTCAACATATCTGGTGGTCGGTTGGAAGCGGCACAGGAATGGTTCCTGAAAAACCGTCTGGTGTTGAATGAGGACAAGACCAACTATCTATGTTTTAGGACGAAGCAGAGAAACAATGCAACAGAGGTTTGCATTGGCTCCAGTGATATTGCTCTGTCTGCGAGCACCAAATTTTTGGGGTTGCATATAGACCAGAACCTAGATTGGAAAGAACAAGTAGCCATTGTGTGTGCCAGAGTCAACTCTGCCTGTTATTCACTACGAGTTATGTCGAGATATCTGGACTCTGTCAGCTTGAGAATGGTCTATTTTGCCAATGTTCACTCTGTCCTGAGATTTGGGGTAATGTTTTGGGGAGGAAGTGTTGATGCGGGCAGGGTGTTTGTTGCTCAGAAACAAACTGTCAGGGTCCTGTTGTCACTTGGATACAGGGAAAGCTGTAGAGGTAGATTTAAATCTCTGAACATACTGACACTCCCAGGACTGTATATCTATGAATGTCTTATGTTTTTCCACAAAAACCGGCATACATTTTCTGAACATGAAACTAACCACCATTTTAATACTAGATATGCAGGACTAAATATTCCATCTCATCAGTTGACAGCAACTGAGAGAGGTGCGTGCATTAAGTTCTTCAATGCACTGCCAAGTGACTTAAGGATTGAACAGGATTTTAAATTATTTAAAAAAATGGTATCTGATCTCCTTCTTACAATAGAACCGTATTCAGCACAGTTTTTTTTATCAATATTTTTAATTATTTGTTTAAGTTAGGTTTTTAATTTTTGTTTTTTTCACAGTGTTTTGTCCTCAAGATTTCTTGAAGCACCGGCAATATGTTCAATGTTTAATATGAATATTATACGGTTCTTATATAGCGTTTGTTTGTTTTTTTAATAGATTTTAAGCTTAATGTATGTACGTTTTATCGGTAATTGTATAGTAATAGGAATTTTCTTTTTTTTTTTAATAGTGCGAATGAGATTTGACTAGGTGCCTATTCAAACTTATGTGTGACGCAAATCAATTCAATTGTTATACTATGCTTAGTGGTTTATTGTAACAATTTTTTATGATTAAAGAGTATTGAATTTGAAGCTTTCTATTCTCCTAATTTTATTTTGCAACTTATTAAATAGTCGACCGCATGCGTAATGTGGATTTTTTTCTGTGAGTGTTAAACGATGAACTCGGTCATTTACATTTAAAGTCCTTGTGTTGTATTGTATTCATGACCATTACGCAACACAAAACTAACACCCCAGAAAATATAAATTTTTACACTAACAGTTCTTGCCAATAAAAAATTACCATTCCATTGTATATCTGTGCCTACTAATACTTATACCGTGCTTTAAAAGACAATGCTTATACCAAAGTTTACTAAATAAAATAAAAGTTCCCTCATCCTCGAAGCACGCAAAACCGACTAGACCCCTCCTCCTCGTCCCGCTCGAGGGAACAGCGTCCGTCACTGCATACGCATACACAGTTGTTCACCGGTATTTGACGGTACAAAGTACAAAGTTTACAGAATATTCACGTATTTGCAGCACGCTTGTGATCTCAATGCATCAAAGTTCTGACAGTGAGTGAGGCAACATATACTTATTCTGTAAACTTTGCTTATACTATACTCATCAAGAGTGTCATATAGAGACACATTTTGTGAAATTATGAATTTTAGGCTTATTATTTAACATACATATCTTGTATTACATATTTTTATAAAGCTTATAAAATTTCCAATCAAACGAAAGAAAAATATACAGGGTGTTTCATTAAAAAAATACAACTTTGATTTATAGCTAAAAAATGATAGCTCACATCAAAAATCTGATCACGCCACTGGATTCTACGTAAAAAACTGTATATGAGCAATTTTTTAGCTTTGCGATAGGTTAAAGGATAACGGTGATACGAGAGGGGCCCTAAAATGCAATATTTTCAACGTTTATTCCATCATTCTTTTCACAAGAAAGAAGAAAGTAGCACAGCATTGCGAAAACTGCAACTCTTTATCATTACTCATAAGTGAGCTACCCCGTAATATTATCGAAAATGGGACACCCTGTACATTATCTTTTGAGACTTTTCACTCAGATATTTTCCTAAAATCCTTATTCCATAGCATATAGAGGTTTTTTTTTGTTAAACTATTTGTATGATCATCCCATCCAAAAATTCATCTATTTCTACACCAAAAAATCTTACACTTTCTGCAATATTTACATCTTGGCTATCAAGCTCCAGAGTATCAGGTTTCTGTGCTTTACATAACTTAGTCCTAAATATAATTAGGTTAGTTTTGTCCTTGTTTAAAACAAGTCTGTTTCCCCAAACCAGTTACTCGCCCTGACAAAAGCACTCAAGCCTCTTTCTTTAATATCGTCAATATTTTTTCCTCCATCAATCAAATATGTGTCATCGGCATAACATGTAATACAATCTCTTTGCCCTTCCCCAATTAGATAGATATCATTTATATTAATAATGAACAAAGTAGGGTCCATAATACTGCGCAATTCCCAAATCACATGTTTTGGTGTCCAATAGACAAGTTATTCCATTAACTGATATTTTTACTATCTGTTTTCGGTTTAGTAAGTAGGATTGAACAAGGTCTAGGGCAATAGCTTTGAATTAAATTAAAACTCAGGATTTATAAGAATACATGAACTTTTCATAGATATATCTACGGGGTCTAGTTGTGATTTGAAGGCATCTGCCTTCTGGCACGAGCTTCGTCATATATAGTCTTAAAACATGTAAAATGCACAAGATCACTTTAACCGATTTGTATACCAAAATTTAGTAAGAGTAGAGTAACTGTGTAATCCTTAAAAGTTAATTTTTAGAAAGTAACCATCTTTGGTAAAGAGTTCTCAAATCCTGTTGGGATAGCAGCTGGTTTTGATAAAGATGGCAACGCCATCATGGGCCTGAAAGAGATGGGATTTGGATTTGTGGAAATTGGATCTGTTACACCTCTACCCCAACCTGGCAACGAAAAACCTAGAGTGTTTAGGCTGCCACAGGATATGGCTGTAATAAATCGGCAAGTATTTAAGATTTGTTTATTTCTCTATATCTTAACAATTTGCTTTGTTCTATTTATAGGTATGGTTTTAATAGTCAGGGCCATACCGAAGTTTTGCAACGAGTAGAAAATGTCAAAACTAGCCCGGAAGCTCCCATTATTGGTGTTAATTTAGGAAAAAATAAAACTTCTGAAGATCCAATTAAAGATTATGTTGACGGGATAAAAACTTTTGGAACTGTCTCAGATTATTTGGTTGTTAATGTTAGTAGGTAGGTTTGCCAAACAGTACTAGTAAGTAAATATGTAAAAACGGCGTCTGTTATGGTAAGTTAATAATTGGCAGATTTGGTTTTGTTATGAACCGATCAATGCATTTAATGATCTGAACCATTGATATGTTATGATTACAGTTCAAGTGTTTTTATTGTTATGCCGTTAATTGGTTTTTGATCACCTTTGGCATTGGTCACATACAGACAGTTATTCCAAAATATTCATATTGAATACTGCTAGACACCCAAACTCGATTATAAATAATAGTGGTCAGCAATAGAAACTGTTTATGAAAAGATTCCCTTTAAAGTAGGATTTAAGGAAAAACGTTTCTGGAAAATAATAGTAGTAGTACTTATATATTTTTTTCCAAATCTATAATCTTAAAAAGTATATCTAAATATTTTTATCTATGTTTCATTTATGAAATTTTTTGCAAACCATCTAAATATGGACAAAAACTATTATTTTGTGTGTTCGATTATATCAATTTGGATAGAAAATCATATAAAATTGTGTTAAATGTTTTACACATAAGTAGGACTTTTCATGAATGCAGTTATGTCATAAAGGAAAATCTGCTGAATAAATCTAACTGACAGTTCTTGTCAGCGGCATAGAAATTTAATAATAATAAGTATGCCAAAATATATGAAAATAATTTGAACATAAAATGAAGACAATAAATACGAACTCTAATAAAATTCCTTACGCAGCATAATATGTAATCATAATTAATCTACTATGCACAGAATGATCATGTACAGGGTGATCTCAGATAACTCTTTAAATGGAAGTATCTAATATATTTGAAATCAGAAAAAAATATTTGAAACAAAAGTTGTTTGACTGATATTTTTGCGAAATTAATGCTAATTAATATTCAATTAATGGGACCTCTTTCTTAGTGATTTTCTGCTACTGAATCAAAAACTAACAGTGGCGCTGCGTCATCTTCATTCTGGATAATTTTCGGTCTCGTTGCGGTTTTCAAAGAAAGAAGTAAACAATTTGTCCACTGACTTGAACTCAATTGATTGACAATAAGATATATTATCAATGCCAAGCAATTAAGTAAATTCGATGTTGTAAAGTAAGCATACCTCAAAGCAAAATTAAATAAGTGACAGTTCTATTTCCGAATGATGATAGTGATGGTTGTATACGATTCTAGAGGTAAAAAACATCGTAGGACATTAAGGTACGCTTTTTAAGAAATACTTAAATTTTCAATTTTGACAGCGGAAGTATTTTATTCTAAGCAACTTTTTCAGATTTTATTTATAAATAAGAAATAGAGGTAGCTTAATCTTAAGTAAAATACATGTTTTGAAAGATTCTAAGCTCCCTATATAAGAAAAAAAATAACGTGAACTGTATTTGTCAAATTTTGTTAAATTCAAAAATGCATCGCGTCGCTTCCGCTTGGTAATAAAAATAAACTGTGGGCCGAGGCCGCGGGAAAACCCAAACGTGGAAAAAACGTAAAATTAAATTACTGTCATCTAATTAGTGATCGGCCCAACAGGCATTAATCGTAATCGGAAATTTTCACTATTTACGGGTAAGGCCGGTTATTTGTTTTAAAACTATGCAACTCTTTGTTCTGTATCTGCAATGTTATCTGTAATTTTGTAAACGTGATGAATCAAACGCTTCACAGATTCATTCTGGATGACGATGTGATCGCTCTAAATTTATATAGTGTATCAAGTTAATAGAAGTGGTGGCTAATTTCCATTTATCAGTAGATTAAGTATGAAACTAGTGGATCAGTAGACGAACTGTAAAATCAGTAGAACTACCGATTTTTCAGTAGGTTTGGGAATACTGTTCAGATCGTACACATACGGAGGTAGCCTTAAAGGTGTAAGACCCCGACTACATAGTATTGGACGCGCATTATTTAATACCGTATTTAGGAAGCTTCCGCGTTACAGAACCCCAATTAAATAACGCCGCCTGATGGGCTAGATAAGCACATGTGTTACACTAGCGCCGCCCGTCAATGTTGTTTACGTTTTTCCACTTCACGGATTTGCATTCATGCAATGTGCTTCGCTCGCTACGGGGCGCAATCAACAAAATCTAACCGAAACTAACCCAAAGCATGTCAAAAAAACTAACTAATCAAAAAAAAAATATATAAAAACTTCCGGCGTGCCGGGCGTTGAACCAATTACTTCGCATTCTAAACGCGAGAGCCTTACCATCTGAGCCAGGCGTTCACATTCCTGCCCCTCTCGAAAAGTCTCATATAAATGCGTGAAGTGAAAAAACTTAAACAACATTGACGGGCGGGGTTGGAGTGAGCCAATCAGGCGGCGTTAGTTAACTGGTATTCTGTAATGCGGAGGCTTCCTAAATACGCGAAGAAAACCAGCATGCCCCATAGCCGGCTGCTAGAGCGTATTCCGTGAATATCACCAGTGACATTTTCGCTTTGACATTTGTTCACTGTCATATCATCTATCCAGGTCTCGTCTAGATATACAATATTGCCTTTATAGTTGAAAGATAATTTTCATAATTCTCTCTGAAACTAGTAGAGCAAAGAAAGTATGTCTTTCCGGTGCGCCCGCAATTGGCGCATGATATTTCCATAAACCCTCACACACAGGTACAGTTATTCATAATAAATCTAATCATCTGTATTCCCATAAAATGGCAGCTTTTAATTCATTTGTACGCATACGTTTAAATGTTCCATTATAAGAAGAAAATTAATAAAATAATAACAACTCGCATTATGCTTTACATTTAAATTCAGAAAAACACAAATTTTCCAAAGATTTTAAAATATTACATATTGTCACGGCTAGTAACCATCAGAATGTTTTTGTGCTACCCTATAGAACTAGCCTTGTCGCGTTACGGTATAAACTATGACGAATATTCAGGAACTGTGGAATTATCTCGATGCCCTGGTCGAGAATAATATAGAGTGGCCTCGCTTCTTCCCGAGTATTCGTGATACTAAATTGTATATATAAATTGTATGTAAATAGCAGGTAGAAAGCGTGTTGAGTTAGTTAATCATTGAGTGTTGAATTGTAAAGAACTATTAGTTATAAAGTTATAAGAGTAGTTTAGTGTGTTTAATTGCATACAGTGGTAAGAAAAGTGTAATAAAGAGAGTATTACTTTAAAATTGTAAAAGTTTTAATATTTTGTTCAGAAACCACGGGAAAAACGTAACAATATAGAGAACAAATCCAAAAAATTAAATTATTTGAAAAACATGGAGATTAATAAAAAGAAAAAGTCAGGTTTATTATTGAATGGGCAATTAGACACTAATTATTTCTCATTGTTAAACTCATACACATAGTAATTTAATGAACACTGTTGTTGTCGGTACTCTCTACCTTCCCTCAAATATTAATAGCAAAAACACTTATTGTGTACCTAATATTAGTTGGAATTTTCATACCTTTAGGTTTATGGTCACCTTTCTGTTACTTACTTGGGATATTTTACTCTATTTTTGCACACGTGTAGTTAGTCCCTTTGAAAAAGGCACCGTGTGCCGCAACATATGTCAGAGTTTTGTTAAAGTAAATTGTGGAAATTTAAAACCTTTGTGTTCTCTTTTAATGAATTTCTATCAAGTATCAGCTAAATCAGTCGATTTGATTGTAATTTTACTTTGCTATACGACCTTTGCTTTGACAAGGACGATATGCTAAGAGGTCTAAATTTATTAACATAGGTGAAATAAATGGAACTGTACTAAAGCATGAATAAATAGCAAAAAATAACATGCTTTCTCTATCATTTTTTTAGTCCTAATACTCCGAATTTAAGGAGCCTTCAGAATAGAGAAAATCTGAAACACCTCTTGAAAGCGGTAGTTGCCGCTAGGAATAGTTTGAATGTGGATCCTAAACCCGCCTTATTTTTAAAATTAGCACCAGATCTAACTTATGACGAAAAGAAGGACATTGCAGAAATTATTAAACAGAAAGAATGCAAGGTATGTTAGTTTAAGCATTTAGAAAATATATAATAGTAATAATAGAAGTATTTATTGATACAATGATAATGCATACAAAAATAACACAGGATTAAAGCACGCATTCAATGTCATTATGTCGAAAGGGTTCAGTTTAAGACATCTTCAACATTCTTATCGACTTTTCTCATGTGCACCATGACAAGTATAGGATATATTATAGTTAATTCATCTCTAAAGTGATAAACCTCACTTAATCTACAACCTATCTATTACTTGCAGTCGTAAGATATCTTTGCAACAAAAAATACCTATCGCATTTGTACTAGAAATATTGCGAACTGACCTACGGTAGTTTACCAATTAACTCATGAGGGGGTATAACAGTCCAAAAACGTATAAAAATTGGCACAAATTTGGAATTTTTTTTTAACTGAACTGAACTCCGTCTGGTTGAAGGGGTACACGAGCTTGAAAAAGTTATTTGATTGATAATATTTTTCAGTTTTGGGACAACAAAGTACAGTTACTTAACGTATAAGATAACATCATAAAATTTGTATGTGGTTTTTGAATTTTATTTCACTATCTGTTCATAATTTCAAGAATGGATTTTCATTACGCACATAAATTATCATCTAGGTAAATATTCTCTGTTACATTTAAAATTTAATGCGTTTTAATTAAATGCAACAGTCCTGACGTGGTCCGCCAAATATAATCGAAACCACTTTAAAGCAGTCCCCCTAAATCCACACGTGTTCAACTTTCCCAGCAGTATTCGATGATCTGCACAATCCAGAGCTTTCGACAAATCACAACTGCAGCGACCTCCTTTGAGTACAGCGACGCTGAAACGGGAAGCCACTCCGTCGCATGCTTATAAAGCTTTTTCATTATTTCTTACCTGATTGAATATATCTCCAAGCTGCACCATAGTATTGAAAGCGAGAGCAAATGTCTTGCCACTGAAAACATGACTTAAATATGTTTTAAGGAGGCACGGTTGTAATATTTCCTCTTCTGTCAGCTGTGCTACAGTAAAATGTATTATCATTAACAATTTTTCGAAATTATAAATTAATTTAAAAACAACAATTATTGTATGTGAAGTAAGCGCATATTTTTTTCCTGAAATACTCGACGTTTTTGTATACCAAGTTACTTTATAGCGATAAAAGGCAAAGCTACATTAATCTTACTATTTTAGGAGAGTGAATTCAAAAAGGGGTAATCAGTGGCTAAGGCACTATTCTATCTATCTTTAATGTCTTCTACATAATGCCAATAAAATTTCAGCATTATATTTGAATACAGTCTACCACGTACTATCAAATGTAATAATTGGTAAACACAAAAATAGTCTTAACACTTCACGTTGCCTTTACTAAAACTGGTGCAACATTGTTGATGGCAACATGCAAAATCGAATTGAGTGGTCAACGTGCATTGTAAGATCAATAATTGATCTACTGTCAATACCAAAGGATGCCCCAACAGAGATTTTAGTCAAAAATAACATAAAGTCAATTCCCGTTTTATCGCAGACTTCGTGTAAATATAACTATTTTTTTTTTAATTTACTAAATTTGTGACAAATTAGGGTTGATTCTCACAATATGTTTGTCTTGTTATTTTTGTATTCAGTGTATCATTACTTTGTGTTTTAAACTATTTTGTAGATCGATGGTTTGATAGTATGTAACACAACAGTGCAAAGACCTTCTTCACTGAAAAGTAAACACCAGAATGAGATTGGTGGACTTAGTGGAGTGCCATTAAGAGAATCGTCAACACAAATGATATTGGAGATGAGTAAACTTACAAATGGAATTGTTATAATCGGTGAGTATTTTAAATAGCTGTGTAACCAATTATTTTATTTTACTGTTATAAGTTGTATAAACTACATAGGTAAACATTTTGAAAATAACAAATTAAATAAATAATTTTAAGTGGTAATACATTTAAATTAAAGAAAGAACTTCTCTTGTGGTTGGTACCCAAAGACATATAAAAAATTAGTAGACGGATTTGTTTACTAAATATGAACACGCCAACATTGTTCCCCTTCTTCTTTTCTTTCCTATAAAATAGTAGGCAAGCCATAGTATTACTTACCGCTCCTGCGGCGTTGTTGCCGATAACACTTAAGAGTATGTCTGTATCATGGAAAATCGGCATCTTGTTTTTAATAACGTAACAGAAAAATTACATTTATTAGAAAATAGAGCATGTCAAAATATATATTTTTCGCTTTAAAGTATACCGTGCAGATTATAATATATAAACATTTATAATACAAATCTTGAATCAAATAGAAAACACAAAAAAAATATTAAGTGATACCTATTTTTGATAAATTTTCAGTGTAACAACAAATGGAATTTTTTAAAACAGTATATTGTGTAACTAGAAGGAAAAGCAAAACATTCCTGGACGATTGTGGCAATTGGCCAACAACACAGAGTCCAGGAATGTGCTTTTCCTACGAGTTGCATATACGCATATTAATAATTAGAATACGTATTTATAAAAATAGAGAAAAATATTACTCTAAATAAAAACGGTGTTTTAAATTTAAACTCAATATAATATCAAGTTTTGAATCTAGCGAGCTTGAAGTTTATTACGTAACTACGGAAACTACAGCTAAATCTTGCTTTTGATAAACGCCAGATCTGACAAAAAAAGGTGTTTAAATAGGACAGAAATGTTATATTCCCGTCCTAGGACGGAAATGTTGTACGTACAGTTATTGCATGTTGCCAAGCAACGAATACAATATACTGAAATCATGATATTTAGACATTCTTAAAATGCGTTTTTGACCATTAACATGTTGAGCAATTGTTTGGTTATCCCACAAGAAAGCCCCAAAGTTCGACTTTTGAGGAGCTGAAATGTTAAAAAATGGTTGTACGCATGGTCCTTTGCTCGCTTCGGGAGCGCAACCAAACAAAACTAACCCAAAGTAACCCAAAGCATGCCCAAGATAAAAAAAAACTTATATTTGCATTCTTGACTGACAATTTTTTTTATATTGGGCATGCCTTGAGTTAGTTTGGGTTAATTTTGTATGGTTGTGTCCCGGAGCGAGCTAAACGAGCGGAGGGCTATTATACGTGAAGTGGAACATTTATTTTTTACATTAATTTGGGTTAGCTCGGATTAGTTCTTGTTGGTTAAGCCCCCGAATCGAGTTACCCCGTAAGAAAAGGTGAAACCTTTGGTAACTTTGTGCGTCAGATGCCGAAAATATCGTAATATTTACATTTCAGCTCCTCAATAGTCGAACATTGGGTCATTTTTGTGGGATATCCAAACAATTGCGCAACATTCTAATTGTCAAAAGCGTCTTTTCAAAGTATCTAAATAAAGAAAAAAAAACATTTGTTTCTATTTTGGTATTATAAAGAAGTCTTTTCGATACGCAAATCACTATTTTTGTTGACTGCTTGCTATGATATTAACAAAATTGGTCAATGTCAATGGTCACTAGCCAAAATTTCGACGCCGCGCCGTTTTGAATGGGATTCCTAATAATACAGACGTGAAAAGTGACAAGATGCCCGTCCAACTTTTGATCGCGACTCGAATAAATTAATGTTTTTCATTAAAAAGCATGCAAAATAGAAAAACTAGTATAAAATACACGTTTTAAAAGACATTTAGCGCACTCGCACGTTAAGCGGATCGTTTCCTAATTTCGTGCTTGTGCGATATGATCTTTTAAAACTGGTATCTTAATATATTATTAGAAAATTCCAATTGTTATTAAACTGAAAAATTACCCTATTTTCCGCTAGAAACGATATGTAAACTGGACCCTACGTCACTACTTCACATTGGTCACGAAATCAGCGGTACTCCCTCTTTTCGCACATACCGACAACGTCGCGTAGGTGCCCCTCGTCTAGAAGAAACTGGCCGCCATGTTCCCGGCGTTTTTTCCGTATCGGTTTGTTGTTTTTTACATGTCTTTGAAAAAAACTCATAATCGTATAGTATATACGAAGTCAATCCGAATAGCAGAAAAACTAGAACTCTGATTATGAAGCAGAGGCGTGCATTGCTAGGATTGGAAAAAATATTTTTAAAGTGCATTTGTACTTACGCTCAACGTTTTTAACAATCTTTAGGTAGTTAACTATATTTTGGAACGTTGACACCGGCTTTATACTCATGGTTTTCAGAGACATTTCGTTTTTGAGCTATAATCATCAAACTTTTAAACTTTATGAGTGTAAAATGTATAACATTGTTTTTATTTTAATGCAAACTAAAAAATATAAGGATAGGCATAAACTGCGGTTGTACAAACTAAAAGAAAACACGTTTGTTGCTATTATTTTAAATTTTGCAGAAGTCTAAAGAAGGCGAACGGAAAATACTTTTTTCTACGACTGTCCTGAAAATAGACAAAAACGCACTAACTGCTCTTGAAAACTGGACATTTCAAACATCGTGTGCAAAGTATACTTATTCGGGTACGTAGATTAAACGGCTTCGTCTCCGTTTTAGAACTTCGCCATCAGAAGTCCCATTCCCAAATCTCTAAAAAAGGGGGCCCAATTTTAGGGCTTCAACCCCCCGCCCCCCAGGAGCAAAATTGTGGAAATTGTAATCTCATACCATGGACCCCCTTTTAAGGCATGGGGCCCAATTTTAGGGCTTCGCCCCCGGAGCTAAATCTGTAAGAAATGGAACTCCCGTACCATAGGCCCCATTCTAGGGTTTCGCCCCCCTGGGGCCTCATTTTAAGGCTTCGCCCCAGGAGGGGAGCCCCTTTTCCAAATGTGTCAAATATGATGCTCCCACACCGGGAGCCCCATTCAATAGCTTCGCCCCTCGAGGGCCCCATTTTAAAATTTGTGAAAGATGGGCCCCATTTCAAGGCTTTTGGCCTAAAGGAGCCACAATTTAGGGCTTCATCCCCGGATGCTCCCTTTTCCGAATATGTAAAAAATGGGTCCCCCGATAGAGGACAAAGCCATAAGAGGAGACCGCCGGTGAATGGTGCCTTTTTCCAAAGATATGAAAAGAATAACTCCAAAAACTAAGGGCGAAACCCTAAAAGGACGCCCCCGGTAGGGCGTCGTCCCAGCCCTGGCATCTCAATACCTACTCATCAACTAGTTAAATAAATTGCTGTAGAAGTATTTGTATGGTCTTTGTAAACTATAAATATTTTAATTTAAAGACAAGATGCTTGATAAATAAATATTATATAATATCAATATTATTTGCAGTCGTAGGAAAAATATAGTATGCAACGCGTCTGAAAATCACTTTTCACACTCGTGTGATTTATGTCCCTCGCCTACAGCTCGTGCCATCAAACTTCACACTCGTGTGAAAAGTGTTATTTTCAACACTTGTTGCACAATATACTATTGGAATTTCCTTATGCAAATAAAGATCTAATCCATTTTACACATTGCTGTAAAAAAGAACAGTTGATGGTCGTCATATTAAAAGCATGTATATGAGAAAACAGTGCGCGTCTTTAATGTACCGCCTTCCCCCCTTACTAACTTTTAAAGCGCTCATTTGTTTGGTACAAAATGTAGGCGTACCAAATAGCAATGGTTAAAATGGCGGACGAGCGCCATGTTGGAACTTTTAAATAGAAAGGTGTGTCTTGCTATACCTCATTTCAATCGTATCATAATATTAGACGGTTCTATTACCATGCAAAACAACATGGAGGCGTTTTCAAAACTGACAATTTTCCATCTTTGACATGTCATAAAACCCAAACAGTTACAGAATTACGGTTTGAACTTTCCCTCTTAACTTTTTAGGAGCTATTCTACCATATAAATTTTAAGTGCTGTTAGCTGTCAATTTTTTTTATACATTTTGACATTTTTCTATCTTAAACCGTCCGGATTTAAATTCTATAAAATTATAAATTGTTTAAAAGATACAGTAGATTTGCAGCATGACATCAATCAACTTTTTGAATGGTGTAATGAAAATTATTTATACTTAAATGTCGAAAAATGTAGAGTTACTTCTTTTACTAGGAGAAATAATCCTATCCATTGCACTTATAATGTTAATTCGGCTAATTTAGAAAGAATCTTCTTGGTTACGTACTTAGGCATTTGGTTTGATTCTAAATTAAACTTTTTGGATCGGCTGTAAACAGTGCATTAAAAATGTTAGGTTTTATGATTCGTACTTTGAAAGATTTCAATAATATATGTTGCAAGATTTATTTTGTGCTATTGTTGGATCTGTAGTGAAATATGCAGTTCTAGTATGGTGTCCATACTATTCTACCAGTAAAAATGAAGTTGAAAGAGTGCAAACAAAATCTGAGATTTATTGCATATAAATTGGGTATAACATATTATGTAACTATGATGATATTATGCAACTTTTTAATACAGTACTCTATTTAAAATAGATAATAATATGATCAATTCTTTGGAATTACTGCAGCTGGTGGTACTCCATCGTCCACAAGGATCTCCTAGAAATTCACACATATTTCTTACATATCATAGGAGTCATAGGACTAACTACGGTGTAAACACTCCATTATGTCGAATATCAAAGTTGGCAAATGAAAATACAAATAAAAAAATATAGATTTCATTAATATCAAATGTATTAAATAAAAAAAAAATGTTATGGAATCTTACAAGACCTAACTGATTGTGAGTTTTAATCTGGGTGATTAAATGTTTTCTTTTGTTGTTTACCATCTAGGTAATTATATTATTACAAATGATATGACAGAATGCTGAATATATATTTTATTTTTTATTGTTAATAATGTATTTACTACTTGTTAAATAGTTGCAAGTTTTTGTGCAGTATTTTGTGTCTCTTTTTTGTATATGCTAAAAGCGTTAATAAATATTCCATTCTATTAATCCCCTAATCATTTATCAATTAAACGTAAATTGGTTTTTTCCCGAACTGTGACTAAAAAAATTTTTTTTTTTTTAGTTATTCTTTTGTGTCTAGTCATATTCATTTTGTGATGGCTTATTATTTTCTGCTTGACAGCACGCTTATTTAAATGTTACCTTAACTTTAAACAGGTGTCCCCTAAAATGTTACGCCTATGGTGCTCCGCCCGCTTGGGGAAACATATGGTGCAGGCGCGTCATTGTGGGCGTATATAAATGAAACAAAAATGAAATCTTTGGCGCGCTTCGACCGCCATCTTCATATCTTTTTATTCTTTATTTTATCCCCTCTTCACGTTAATATTTCTAATGTTGGCATGCAAACATTTGATAATTTATGAATGACCTACTGCGTCTTTTCTTTTTTTATATGTCTTTGTTGGTACCAGATTGCTTTGTTATCTTAATCTTTTATGTAAGCATTCCAGCAGCTCTAGATAACTCATCGGACTTCTGTGGTCTTTATTTTTGTGATGTACATTTAAGTATGTTATTGCCAGGTGACAAATAATTTAGTTTCAAAAAATAGTTGAAGTGAATTTTCTTAAGATTGGATATTCAAGTCTTTAATATCATGTGATGTACCTAATCATAAATTAAAAAAACATTTCTGCTCAAGGCATAGAGATTTCTTGATTTGTTGTGAGTAAACTGATTAGCCAAAAATTGTTCAAAGCGAAAGAACCACTAAACCGATAACTTTAAATATTATGCCTGAATTCAATTTAATTTTTTTTGCAGGCGTAGGCGGCATATCGTCTGGAAAGGACGCATATGAAAAAATTAAGGCCGGGGCTAGCCTAGTTCAAATTTATTCAGCTATGGTATATGACGGCCCTCCTATAGTTAGTAAAATAAAACGAGAGTTGTTAGAATTAATAGAAAAAGATGGTTATAAGAATATAAGTGAAGCTGTTGGAAAAAATGTTAAGTGACCCTTAAACAAAAAAATATTTTATTTTGTACAAAAATATATTGTTGATCTTATAGTAGTTTATTTTTAGTCATCTTTCATAAACTGTGATGTAACGTAATATTCCACGTACATTTGATTGTCTTCGGAACTAATAACTAGTTGTAAACCTAGTAAGCCTGATTCTCCTGTTGATACTGCAACCTTGCTTGCATAATGCATGACTTTTATAATATGCCTAATATTTGAAAAAGCATATGTGAAGTCTGTTTTTTCTTTACACTGATAAATTGTTACAGATTCAGAATTTTTGTTCAAGCTTACTTCTGATTCTCCCTAAAACATTGTTTATTTTAGAATTTAAGAGGCTACAAAAAGCAAATTGTTTAAATTTGATATAAAATAACAAAGATCACTTCTCATGGCCAATATTGAAAAAAATAATTATCAACAATAAAACTATAATCAAAGTAAAAAGCGTGCAGAATAACAGCTTCCGTGAACTGGCCAATCCTCAGATCTAAAAGACACATTTTAACTTCATGCAACCAAAAATTAATATGTAGAACATCTTAGAATATTAAACATAGCTGATTTGGAAATGACAAATTTGCCAATAAGTATTTTTCAAGTATTTTGCAGTCATTTTGTTCCAATTTTTACACAAATTGTAAAGTATCATCTTGAAGCTGAAGCAAATCGGGTTTAACATGTTTTCGGCTGAGGGTATCTACATGTCTCGTTCTTTGATCTGGCCTGCGCTTGATTTCAATCGAAATCTTGAATTTCAAGCCATCAGTATTCTAATATTGTTATACCTTTATATTATGCTTACCAGAGCTGTACTATTTGCATATATTGATGTCTATTATGCTCATAGAGTATTTTATTTATTTTATTTCATTGATTGACAGTTTTTTTTTTGTAACATTAACCCGAATAGAATGAACCCATTTAAATACGAAAATGGTAAAAAAAGTTTTAACACATAAGGTTTTCTTGTTACATTAAACAAATCACATATACAACGGCTCCATTTAATATTCATTGAACAAATTATTTTACAAGTTTTTTAACCCTGCATATCGACAATATTTGAAATTTATAAGTAAAAAATAAACGTCAAAAATATTTATTTGAAACCCATTCTATTTATTTTTCCTTTTGTGAGGGTCACAACTTTTCTCTTTAAAAACCAACAGTAATCACCCATCATGGCTGGATCCCATTTCACCCTGCTCGTCGCTAACACCGCCCAAATTCTCAGGAAAAAATTATAAATGGGAATGGAGAAAGTGAATTTTTAACATTTGGCAACCAAAGCGATTTGTAGGAGTCTAAAATTCATTAACTAGTTTCTCATAGATTGCATCCATATTCTAAGGGTTCACTATTAGATCTTATTTTCTCTGACGCTAACCATAATGTTAATACCTGTGATAGTCCTCTCTTACCTTGTGATGAATATCATCCGTCGCTGGTCTTTAATATACCAGTTGTTAACACTGGAATGCCTACTATGTATAGTGAATATATTATAATTTTAAACTTGCAAATTATGTTGACTTAAACTATCATCTTGTTCGCATCAATTGGAGCTTAATATTAAATGTGGATAATGTCAATGAGGCACTGAATAATTTTTATAATGTAATTTTTACTACCATTGACCTTTATGTTCCCAGGTTTGTAGCAAAACAAAAAAAAATCCGGAATGGTACAATGATGAGCATTTTAAAATCCTTTACAGGCGTAGCAGACTATATCAAAATCGGCCTCTCCTATTGGTCGATCCGCATGGCCCTCCGCTCGCTACGGGGGCTCAAGAAAAGGAAACTAACCAGGTGCTAAACCAAGACATACCCAAAATCAAGAAAAAAACTGTTTAGAAACAATCTTAAAAAAAAAACAATAAACAGCAACGGGGTTCGAACCCGTGCCTTCCAGGTAGGGCCCAACTATCTAAACCTCTACACCACGAGAGCTCTTGCGACAAATTGATTGCATCACGAAGGCATATTGTAATACGAGATGGATCGACCAATAGGAGAGGCCAATTTTGATATAGTCGGCTACGCCTGTAAAGGATCTTTAAATGCCAATGATGAATTGAAATCTTTGATTATTACAAAAAAAATATGTCATAAAAGCTTTAGCAATCGCAATCTCATTCGGACTATGAAAAAATTTAGTAATGCTCGAGCAAAATGCAAAGAAATGTATGACATTTGTTATAAAAATCACATTGACCAAGTTCAAAGTGACATTAGCAATACCACAGATCTATATAGCTACGCAACAGATACCTCTTCCAATGCTTTTTACGCGGGGCCAAAAATGTTCACCGGCTTTCGCGAGCGGGTGAACCAGTCGTCTAGCAACGGGTTGGTGATGCCAAGTTATCACGTCGAACAATATTTCGGCTGCCTTTTTGACCCGCTCAAATCATCGAGTTTTATTATTAATATTTATGTATCAAATTAACACAAACATTTTTTTAAGAAAAATACGATTTTTAAATTTTTTAATAAGTATAATAGTTTATTAATAGTAAAACAAATGAAACGGCAATTTAAATGAACAAATTTATAATATTAAGTAGAGTTTAAAACAAAATTAAATGGTACTTTGGCATGTCGATAAACATTTCAAAAATTCCTTTGATCTTCGAAACAAAAACCTGCGTGATAATATTATTACTTAATACAAATACGAGATACATTATAAGTTAACAAAATTTGTAATGACCTTTTACACCGATATTTAAGGTGAGTTTTAGCCCATGTTCAAGCAAACACCATTAACTGAATCTGATAATGAACTTTAATTTGACATAATATAACATACTGTTACGTTTTTTTCGTGGGTTCTTAACAGAATTACAACTTTGCTATTTTCAACTAATACTCTCTTTATTCACTACCACTGTATACAATTTAATACTCTAAACTACTCTTATAATTTTACAACTAATATCTATTCAACACTCAATGATTAACTGAACTGAACTGCCTAACATTCGCCTTAGGTCTGCTTATATATAATCTCCAATCTATCACGAATATTCGGGAAGTATTCCGAGGTCACTCTATACGATCTCGACGAGGCCATCGAGATAATTCCAGCGATCCTGCATCTTCGCTACCGGCCGGGCGATGAGTCATACAGACAAAGAAGCGAGCGGCACGGGCGGCGGCTAGTTCTATAGGGTAGCACAAAAACGTTCGGACGGTTGTTAGTCGGGACAATACTATTGCCAAGAAAATGAGTAATACCATAATGTGATATGAAAGGTAAACTAGAGTTCGCGACTTCTAAATAGGAAAATATTTAAGTTTATTGCATTATTGGCGAGCGACACTTTTAATACCGGAGTAGGCATCTGTTGCGTAGCTATATAGATCTGTGGCAATACAGTAAAGAGTTTTGGAGATTTGTCTAGGAAAAATAAAACCTCAGCATTACCTAGCTATATGACATATAATAATTCAAGCACTGAATGCCATCAAGATATTGCAAATTTTTTCTCTGATCATTTCGGCTCAGTGTACAAAAAATAGACCAATTGTAAGGGCTGGCGCGATGGAGTTGAACTCCTGTGACATTTCTTTGATTGATGTTTTTAATTGTAATAGTGTTATTAAGACCAGTCTAGGACCAGACCCTGAGGGCTTAGATGTATTGTTTTTTAAGAATTGCCAATGTGTTTTAACTGATGTTTTATTGAACATTTTTAATCCGTCTTTACATACCGGTACCGATCCTGACTATTGGAAATTAACATATGTAACACGAATCTTTAAAAGTGATGATAAAGCTAATATAAGAAATTATCGTCCAATATCCAAAATGTGTATTGTAGCGAGGATTTTTGAATGTATAATAGCTAAAAAAAACTTGCCTTTTTAATAATGCGTTTTCAGGCAGTCAGCATGGTTTTATTCAAGGACGGTCTACTCTTTCTAACCTGTTGATTTTCAGTGACTTTCTGTCGGATGCTTTGGAGGATCGATAACAGATTTTGTCAAGGCTTTCGATAGTGTTGAAATAGATGTTTTAATTTATAAGTTGCAGGTTCTTGGACTGAATGGCCTACTGTTGGCATGGTTTAAGGATTATTTATCGGATAGAAGGCAAATTGTAAAAATTAAAAACTTTCTCTCTCAAGAAATATGTGTTGATTCTTGTGTGCCTCAGGGTGCTCATCTGGCAACCTTATTGTTTAATGTTTTATCGACTTTATTGTGAAAAATTTAAATATTGTCATTGTCTGCTTACGCCGTTGATATAAAAATCTTTAAAATTATAAATCATCATGATGACTGCCTGGAATTGCAATCTGACTTGAATAAGATTTTAACTGTACCAAGGAAGAAAAATAATGTAATTTTTGGCTATACTATAAAGAGCACTTCTTTGGATAGAGTAAATGAAATTAAGGATTTGGGTGTCTATATCACCTAAATTATGTCAGAAACAAAACTCTAAAATCGTTAGGATTCATTCTTCGTACCTTAAGAGATTTTGACAACATTATATGTTTTAAAACTCTATATTGTTTATTTGTAAGATCAGTTATGGAATATGCAAGCTCTATATGGTCACCACCATTTATATAGAGTCACTAGAAAAAGTCCAGCGTAAATTTTTCAGATTTGCGGGATGAAAATTTCTTAAACATAAAATCATTAAGAGTTCGTCGCTCACAAACAGATTTATATATTTTGTACAAAATCTTTAACAGTCTCAGCTCTTGCCCAGAGCTTTTAAATTTCATATCTTTTCATGTTCCCCAAAGAATTGTTCCTGACTTATTTATTTTTTATAAAATTTAATCGAACTACTTATGGCATGCAAAGTCCTTTAACGCGAATGTGTAGACTTGCTAATGATAACTATAGTGAGCTGGATTTTTTAATATGACACTGCCTAACTTTAGACAAGTTGTTAGTAATCTCTCCTTGTAAATTTAAGTGATGCTAGGCGCTTTGTTTATGTGCTTAATACCTGTTTCCTATGTTAATTTTTAATGTAAAAATTTTTGTGATTATTGTATAAACTGACTTTATTGTAAAATTGGGAAACCGTTAATATACCATTTATTTATTTATTTATTTATATTATTGCTTAAAAACCCTTACTTTTACAAATTAGTTCTAAGCTCTGAGTTCTTTAATAGTGAGCTTTTCTATAAAATTAACATCGTCCAGCAATTTTCTAATTTGTGGCCCAATAAAAATACCTTCTTTTAATTTGGCGTCACTTAACTGGAGAAAGGTTTGCTTGTCTTAGATATTTCAATCCTTCAACCTCTTTATTCATAGCCCTCACAAGTTTTCCATGAGTCCAAGTTTAATGTGAAAAGGAAAGAGGAAATTTTTTGGACCTACAAGGGGTACATACTTAACAGTTTGAGAGACCGGTTGATATTCACTCCTTTCCGGCCATATTTTCGTTACATAATATTTATTTACTGCACGACTGTCCCACAAACAAAGAAAACAGCAATATTTTGTAAATCCTCCCTGAAGTCCCACTAAAATTATTATAACTTTTAAATCACCACATATCTGCCATTTGTATCGGTTGAGGTTTATTTTATCTAAAAGGATGCATATATTTTCATTGTCACTGAATGGACAATAGATATAGATTGCTAAAACTGCGGCGTCGCTAGTACATGACTAGTACAAATCTCAGCTGGGGTACTTTTGACGTTACCTGATGAAGCCTTGGAAGCTCTATCAGTGTGTGTTAATGAATCTTGGCTACAGGGTGTGTTTCCTTCTTGCCTAAAATCTGCAACAGTGGTGCCCTTATTCGAGGGTGGTGACCCAGAAGAGCCATTTAACTTTCGCCCAATTTCCTTACTGCGTACTTTGTCCAAGGTCATTGAAAAGCTGGTAAAAAAAAGGATCTGGAGTTATCTACAGTCATTTAACCTTGTAACTGCTAAACAGTTTGGTTTGCAAGAAGCCAAGGGTACTCATGATGCTATCTACAGTTTTCTTGTCCACACGGCTCTGTTCTAAGGCCAGTTTTGTTCTTGCTATATATTAACGATCTTGTTCAATTAAACATATCTGGGCACTTCACCCTTTTTGCTGATGATGCCTCAATTTTATGGCGGGACATAGAGATTGAGCGGCTGAAGCGGACCATGATTGATGATTTGACCATCATTAGGGAGTGGCTCGATTGCAATCGCCTGTGTTTGAATCTGAGCAAAACACACATGATGGGACTTAAATGTAATCTCACAGGTTTGCCTTTCGATGGGGGCTTCCTTCCCGGGATGCATATTTGTAAACAGGAGACGCGTTATCCATTCGATTAATTCCGCCAATGCCCGAAAAACATTTCATAGATAGATAGATAGATAGATAGATAACATTTATTTGACAACGTTACACTTACATGTTTGTAGCAAGTCAAGTTGCTAAATTTAGCAAACCAGAATATTATAAAACATTACACTAACATACAGAGTAATAAATGACAATAAAATATACAAATATGTAAAACAAACAAACAGCAGTTTAAATTATGGACGGCGCCTCCATATATTCGTTCACGGAATAAAAGCACCTTTCCAACAAAAACCGCTTGACTTTATATTTAAATTGTAGATAGTTTAAACATTTAACATTATTGCCAAGTTTATTATAGATCGAAATATTTAGGGAGTTACGTGCAGCATTTGCAAGTCGATGCCTCGGAAAAAGTAGGGTGCTAGATGATCTTGTGTCGTAGGTATGGTTATATGAAAGCTTGACAAATTTTTCGGGGTGTTGGTGAATTTCGAGAAGAGTCTGATATATGAATATACATGGAAAGGGCATGATATTGTATTTATTAAGAAGTGGTCTGCAGGTGTTGAGTGGACCCACGCCTTCAATTGTCCTAATCGCTCTCTTTTGCATCTTAAATGCTCTCTCCGACTGGGAAGAACATCCCCAGATTACAGCGCCGTAGCTCAATAGAGCATGAACATTGGAGAAGTATTACCATTAGCAGTATATGCTGATCAAATGTTTTTTTCAGTTGTTTAAGCAAATAGATTTGATTACTTAATCTTGAACAGAGGTTATCTATATGGGTGGACCATTTTAGCCCATCATCCAACAGCAGTTTAACATGGGCACCCGAAATAGTCGCATTGTTAAAACTGAAAATTATTTTTTGTGTTTTATCATTATTTAATTTCAGTCTGTTACTGGTGAACCATTTTTCAGCGTTTGAAAGGGCATAACTGGTGTTTTGATCAAGAGTTTCCCTACTGGTAGCAGAAGTTAAAAGAGTTGCGTCATCAGCGTATAATACGCACCTACTTGGAGACACAGCAACGCTAAAATCGTTTATGTAAATGATAAACAACAATGGTCCGAGGATTGACCCCTGGGATACACCAGATATAACATTCCCCATGTCTGACAGGTCACCGTTAAGCACGACAGCCTGTTTCCGATTTTGCAAGTAGGATTGTAAAAGATGATAGGCTGTTCCATTAATTCCATAATAATGCAACTTTTCCAATAGGATCGAGTGACTGACACAGTCGAAGGCCTTCGACAGATCGCATAAGGTTGCACCCCGCAGCTCACCCGCATCCAAGCCGCCGACTATATCATTCACTACTTCCAGGACTCCACCTATCGTCGAGCGTCCGCTTCTAAAGCCATATTGACTGTTGACTAAAATATTGAATTTTTCAAAATAGGACACAAGTTTATATTTTAAAATAGATTCGATAACTTTTCCAAATAAAGATAAGATAGAAATAGGTCGATAATTATCTGCTTGATTAGGATTGCCCTTTTTAAAAATTGGTAGCACCTTTGCGACCTTAAGAGAATCTGGAAAATTGCCATCAGTAAAGCATTTGTTTATAAGAATGGTAAAATATGGAACAAACGTCTTGGAGCAAGACTTAAGTATTTTGGTGTAAATGTTGTATAGATCATAGCAATTTGAATTTTTTAAAGCTTTAATTGCCGCAGCAACCTCATGCTCGACCACAGGAGACAGATAAAAAGAAGATGCTGGACGAGGCATTTTGTTGAGAAATTCGGAGTGTGAGAGTAGATAAGCTATGACAGTTGAGCCGCAATTTCGGCCATTTTTGC
>MU182063.1:428207-459649 GCA_016904865.1 Pissodes strobi
TTTCTTTTTTTTTGCGTTATCTGATTTTTATTTCAAGTTTTCTGTATCGAAAAGTCGGTAGACAGAATAAAGCTGCTTAGCTTATAAATCTCTGGTATCTGCCTAATATCGTTTTATATACCACGTTGTCTTTTGCCGTGGGTAGGTTTTTGTCTGTAAGGCAGGTGAAATATTTGTTTTTTGGAGCTTAAGGCTCTTTGATAAGAGAAAAAAAAGACTTGATCCTGCAAAAGCGGGAAATTATTAAATTTCGGATTTAGTTTAGCAACCCAACTAAAGAATCAATCAAATCGGCCCATAGGGCTATATTTAGGTTCTAGAGAGGTGTTTTTTTTTTTTAATTTCTAATCTTTTATTTTGCACCCTTTCTCAACAACTGCACTCGGAAATAAATTTTAACTAGCATGTTCCGAACCTATACACCCTGAGCTATCCTTCAGTTTATATTAAACGAAAGTTAAGTATTAAAAAGAAAAGTGCATTTAGAGTTTATAGTAACAAATTGGCTTTTTATTTGAATTATAGTAATAAAACAAGTAATATAGTAAAAAAAATAAATTAATATTGTAACACATAAGGCAATTCGAATTTTATCTTAACAAATTCAAAGTATATCTTAACACCTTGACATCTCTTTTCATGTTGGAAACATCTTCCCTTATTTTTAAACATCGCATCAGGCTGCAGGGTCCTACACCGCAGCATGTGATTCGCCAAACTCATGATTTACCCTTGCCGATTCCAAAAACTACTTTGGTGAAAAGGTCACAGATTTATGAGGGTCGCAAAGTTTTTAACCATCTGCCAATTAGTTTAAGAACGACTTTTCGCAGATCACTTAGAGCATTACTTTTAACTAAACCATACTATAGTATGGAAGAGTTCTACCGGGACAACCTTGGGGTTATATAATTTTAAAATTTTGTTGTGATTTTGGTATTTTATGCTCTTTTTCTCTCGTATTTTATTATCTTTAATCTGTTCTCGATAATGTATGTCTTTGGTACCAACCCTTTGTTCACAAAATGTATATTTTTCAAACAATAAAGTACTTTTTGAATTGAAGTGAATGGTTTTAAATTTCCATTATGTAGGCCTACAGGATTTCTGATGAGACGATGTTGAGAGTTCACAAACTTAGAAGTTAAAGGAAGCATCCATCGCGACCTATGGTCTATTATGGCTAAAAAGTAAAACTACTGAATTTAGAAGCGATCTAAAGTATTGTTGCATTGTCTGGTCGGCTTGTTATAAAACACATATTAAACTAACTGAAAGCGTTCAGTCGAAATGCGTACACTTCTTAAAATTGATAAATATCTCTTTTCATATGATAAATGCTTACAATTACTGAATCTTGATCGTTCGGAAAAGTTTAAACATCTACCTAAGTGACTTTCATTTGGACATAAATTAAATGCCTATATAGTATGCCTATATGTATATCTGACCTCCTGGCACTCATTAAATTACGCGTGATACCCCGTGATGATTCGCAATTAATAGAAGCAGTACCGATGTTTTTAGGAATAGTTCTTTATATCATCTCATGTAATACTTTAATTCATGTGTTCCATTCAAGTTTAGCGATCTGTCGTGCAAAATTAAACCCATTACTCTTACATTAATGAATGATAGTGTACGTATATGGCCCTCCGACTGTTTATAACCTAGAGTGTTAATCTCGGTGTTAACTGTAGTGTTTCATGTATATTTGTCCAACTTTTAATTTATTGACTGATTGACTGAAACATGCACTATTTGGATGATTTCTGTAATGCACTGATTGAATAAATAAACATATATTTATTTATTCTCATTCTCTCCCAAATATTATCTTGATCCATGAATAATAAATACCCAATTTTTCTTATACAACTGGACTGACATGAAAATGGAAGCGAAACACTGAAGTATAAATGGTCGTTTACGCTAATTCAGAAAAATCATACCATAATAGTTATTTTTGTTACAAGTACCTAAAATAAAGTTTTTCAGGACGAATCATTGCTGTTTCCGGACGAGGCGTTAGCCGAGTTCGGAATAGTAGATGAGTCCTGAAAAACTTCATTTATGTACGTGTGACAAACACTATTTTTTGTCATACGCTCCCAAAATTTTATTATACTTTTTTTACAAATACTCAGAACGCTTAAATTTGCAAATTTACCATAATTTTTGAAATCATAATGTTCGAAAAAGTAAGCTTAGAAATTGATATCGTAGCAACTATTTGACAATTTTGTCATGTCATTCGAAATTTTAAATTTAGACATTCAGGAATTTTGGAATAGTCCGTAAAGGTTGCCCTGACGACTTTTAGGGACTAGGCCTAAAAAGAAGCATTTTACGAACTCAAATGAGTCCGTAAAATAGCTATTTTTGGGAGCGTATGACAAAAAGATAATATTAATAACAGAGGAACTGTATTTCTAATCCATAAGTCCTAATTTAAAAAAAGGTTACACTTACTGACAAACTTGTGCTCTTCAAAGTAAAATAGGGGAATTCTGTATTGAATATGATTTTGAGATCGTCAGCAGAATTATCAAGTCTTTGCAGGAGCTCCACAAAAATATTTGCATTAATTACTATTTTATTTAAATTACATTCATCGGCTAGACTCGGATTCTCAAAATCATCTAAATTCATTGTCTTTATTTCACAGTCTACAGTGATATTTTCTTCGCTGTGATTCATCCTAGAAATATGGAAACCATGTTTTACCCTAAACTAAAACGGAGTTTTATCCACAATACCGAAACAGAATTATTGCACTCGACGCGCGTTTCGCTAACAATTTTAGCATTATCAGATGATGCTAACATGGTTAGCGAAACACGCGTCGAGTGTGGTGATTAAAACTGAGTTTTTATCATCTCCTGATGATGCTAACATGGCTAGCCAAATGCTCGTGGAATAATTCTGTTTCGGTATTGTGGGTAAAACTCCGTTTTACCTGAAATTTAATTTTTGTAAGGATTTTCCCATTAAGCAGTGACCTGTATACATTCTGATAACAGTAGTAATATGTCTTTGATCTCTAAATGTTAGGGAGGAATACCATTTTATTTGAAGTTCAGCCGTTACGTGATCTACTAAAAGCCTGTTCCGGCTATCGGAATAGGGGTGCATTTTCGCGGGACGCACGCTCCGCTTAGCCGGAATTACGGGACAAAAAATGCGTTTTATTTTTAGCAAGGCTTTTATAAAATGCAGGATATTTGGTGTCCTGCGGACATCTTTAGCAGAATGCACATGCATGGACATTGAATCCAGGACTTCCTGTGAAATCCATGACACCTGGCAACCCTAACTATAACGGACCAGAAGAGATTGCATAAACGAGACTCCAAAAGTCATTTCCTATACCTCAAATTTCTACTAGCGCGAAATAAGTGCTTCTTGTTACAATGCAGCTTTAGTTCCATGGTAAACTTGCACTGTGAAATATTTTGAAGATATCTTTGTTGCAGTACTAAATATACTATAATATATAACAAATATACTAGTTCTGTTCAAATTGATTATCTATAGCTCGAAGGTTACTTACAGAATCTAGGGAGTTAGTTCATTACCCCTTCCAGCCCTACATGTATGTAGAGTCTGCACTGAAGTATATTTTACGTTTATGTTAAGCAGGTATTAGTTATTTTGATTTTTTGCATAAGATACAAATGTACACTCACACCACACATAAAGGGGATCCAATAGATCTGAATGTTAGTTTCAAACTACAATTGCTATCATCTCCAAAAATATTCAAAATATCAGTCAGAGTTTTTAAATTTATTTTAAACATAACATCCTCCATATCAGCCACATGATACATTGAAAACATGTTACATGGAATATAAGCTGATGTTTCAATGCATTTCATCTCATCTAAAGTAACTTTTAGTCCTTCTTCCATTGGTCGTAAAATCGCAAACTATAACAATAAAAACGATGTTGGTTAAATTATATATCCATGTTGATAATAATTATATTTGAGAACAAGGTAACAGTTGGATATAGCCCCATAATAGAAATTCGCGCTTTTTTATATTTCTAGGTATTCTAATGCATTAAAGAAGTAAATTTGAAAGAAAATAAATTGGCGGAAACGAGATTTGTTGTATATTTCTTATACTATAGTGTATATAAAAATCAGAACAAACGAGATATGGAAATAACTTTGCAGTTCCAAAACACTCAACAACTATGTATAAAAAGGTCCTCTCTATATGAGAATAAAGGTGTTTAATGCACTACCCAGTGTTAGATTAGAATAAAAATTAAACACATTTTTATTTCACATCTATTTTATTCAAATGAAGAATATTTTAGACACAGGGCAATATTAGGGCTGAATGTATGTATTGTAAGTGAGCTGAATGTGTGTTTGTTTGTATTCTTTTTTTGGTCTATTTTTTACATTTTAACTTTATATAATATATATAAAACTTACATTTTTGCTACCTTTAGTTTTAGTTATCTAAGTGTAAGTAAAGATATTGATGACCCAATGTTCCTGTAACCATAATGACAATAAAAGATTTTGAATTGAACATAATTCTGGTTAATTAGTATATAATGGAGATATATTCAATAATTAGATATGGAAAATGACTGGATATAAACCCATTATAGAAAAATAATGTTTTTAAACTATTTCTTTTTTATGGTAGTGGCACACACACTAAAGGGAGATACGGAGATCCTATGGCGCTCAACGAGCGATGTGTGTGCGATGCATTGATTTTTATAGGAGTGGATAAGCAATAGACGCCTGTTGCACTATTCAAAAGTGGCAACCTATGGGCGAAAAAACGGGTTTCTGCGCATGACAAAATCGACGCAAAATAGAAAAACGTAAAGAAAGAAGATCCCGTTTCGTCATGCGCTCTAAAACACTTGCCGTCTCAGCAGGCGTCGATCAGGACCGAACTTGGCTTTTGTCTTTGACGTGTTTTCGTTTTGACGGCGCGGCGTTTTGTGTTGATAATTCGAATACTTTACTTCTTATTGACTTTCTTTGGGCCTAGTGTTTGTAGTTGCTTAATTAGTTTCAGTTTAGTGGCTCACGTTTGTGCTTTGTGCGTACCCTATTTTGATTTTCGTTTTAATTGAACAATACGCATATAAACAATGGGCGATGCTACCAAAATAGAATCCCGAAAGTGTATGGTTGTGTTTTGTAGCAGTAGAGGCAAAATACCCGGGATTTCCTATTTCAAGTAAGTATAATTATTATAAGTATTACTTATTTATACCTTATTGTTTGATGCCAAGAATACTATCATAAAAATAATGACTGTAAAAACGAGGTAGTGTGTGAATATTGTGCTGGGCAGCATGATATAAGTGAATGTACAAGGCAACAAAAAAAGTGTAAAAATTGTGTGGTCGCAAATGAGAAATTTAAAACAAAGTATGATGTGTTACATGAATCCAGTAGTGTAAAGTGTCCTTCATATAATTATTATATAAATATACTGAGAGGCAAAATTGATTATGGACGTCAGTGATGGATGATCAGGGAGAGATTGGGATACTGGAGAGTTTGGAGGACCTTAATGAAAATGTTAATCTACCAAAGGAAAGTATAAATCTTGAAACACTTAAAAATAAAATATCAGTTAATAAAAAGATTTTAAATATAATTCATATAAATATTCGAAGCATCAAAAAAAATTTCGACAATCTGCTTGTGTTTTTGCAGACATATGATCTATTTTACTGTGATATAATAGTATTAAGTGAATGTTTTAGACTAGCAGGTGAGGACTTCGGCATCCCTGGATATAACTTTTATTATAACAATGCCACCTATAACAAAAATGATGGCATTGTTATTTTTTCAAAAAATAACTTAAATGTGGATATAACTGATTGTCAGTTAGAAACATCATTAGTAACTCTGTGTAAAATTACACTTTCCATTCAAAACATCACTTTTGGAATTACTTGTATTTACAGACCCCCATCTACTAATGATCTAGACTTTATAAGGGATGTTGAAAATCATTTTGCTAATAGCTTAGAAAACCAAATTGAGATAATTGTGGGTGATATAAACATAAATATCTGTGAAAATAGTAATAGTGAAAATGTTAACACCTATCTGTCAACACTGAGTCGTTTTGGCTTTCTCCCATATATAACCTGTCCCACTAGAGTCACAGCAACAACTTCATCTTGCATCGATCATATTTTTGTTCGAAAAAAACTTAAGGTTAAAAGTATGGAATGTCAATCTTATGTCCTGAATTCAGATTTGACAGATCACTGCCCTGTTATGCTAAATATTGTGTACGACACACCATCGGGCGGGAATACCATGATAAATGAGAGAAAGTACATCGAATTAATCAAAACTGACTATAATAAATTACTAGAATTAACATGCAGTGAAGACTGGGAGTGTGTCTTGAACTGTTCCGATTCAGAAACAGCAACAAATATATTCTACCAAAAATTTACAAGCATATACAATCAAGCTAGAACTTCTAAAACTGTAAAATTTATAAAAAACAAAAAACTTAAACCATGGATTACAAATGGCATAATAAATTCTATTAAAATACGTGACAAAATGAAAAAAAAACTATTATTAAACCATAACGAAGAACTTTTATCTCGATTTAGGACTTATAGAAATTCTCTAAGTAGACTTATAGTTAAATGTAAGAATGACTACTACAAAAATGAAATTACCAGCAACGAAACTAACATTAAGCGTATTTACAAAATAATCAGTGATGCAACAAATAGCGAGAAAAGTAAAAAGAACTGTAATATTGATTTACAAAGTAATGGAGAAAATTTCTTATCAGACAAATTAATGGCAGATTACTGTAACAATTATTTTACTAGTGTTGGAGTTGATATGGCAAGCAGAATTCCGCAAGTTGACAGATCAAAACCAAACTTTACTCCCGGTTCTTCAATGTTTCTCTATCCTGCTAGTCAGGGTGAAATTATAAAACATATATATTCATTAAAAAACGATAGTGCACCTGGTCTAGATAACATTGCAACTAAGTCCATAAAAAAAGTACATTTACAAATTTTAACACCACTCACACATATCATAAATTTAATTTTTGGGACTGGGATAGTCCCATCTCACTTTAAAACAACAGTTGTTAGACCTATTCATAAAAACGGAAACAAAAAGGATATAAATAATTATAGACCCATCAGCCTTATTAATAATTTTGGAAAAATATTCGAAAAATGCCTTAAAGAACGGCTTCTAAAGTTTTTAAATGAAAACGGAATATTATCAAAATGTCAGTATGGATTTGTTGGTGGAGTTAGTACCTGTGATGCAATGTATCAACTTATAAAAGAAATTACAGATAGTTTAAATACCGGAAAAAAGAGCATAGCAGTATTTTTGGACCTGGCTAAGGCCTTTGATACGGTGTCGCATAATGGAATTCTTGAGGTTTTGGAAAATTATGGAGTGAGAGGAATAGCTCTTGAAACTTTTAAATCATATTTGACAGGGCGAAAACAGATGGTTAAAATCAGGGACTCTTACAGCGACACTATGGACATACAAATTGGTATTCCCCAAGGAACAGTAATTGGTCCAATATTATTTATTACATATATAAACTCTCTTTTGTCTTTGAACATCAATGGAACTGTAATATCATATGCCGACGATACTGTGTTGCATTTCTCTGGTGATAGTTGGGATGGTGTGCGGAGAATGGTGGAATTGGGATTATTGAAGGTTAAAAGATGGTTGGACTCACACAAGCTAACACTAAATTTGAAAAAAACACATTATATAGCGTTTTCTATAACGGCATCGAACCGTCCTCATTTCTCACGGATCTCAGTTGAAACCTTTCCAGAAAATATTAATGAAGTTTCAAATACAAAATATCTGGGTATTGTAATCGACAAATATTTAAGATGGGACTGTCATATCCTAAAATTGAAAAATAATATTAGAAAATTAATACATAAGTTTTATCTGTTACGTGAAATCCTTACCAAAAAACTAGTAATATCAGTGTATAAGGCGCTGATTGAATCTCTCATTAGGTATGGTATTGTCGTCTGGGGTGGTTTGTGTGAAAATGCGTTGAGACAACTTAATGTGATACAAAACACAATATTAAAAATAATATATAAGAAAGAGAGGAGGTATCCAACATGTTTGTTGTATAATGTTGATGTGTTTAGTGTGAGGTCATTGTATATTCTGGCATCTTGTATATATATTCATAAGGAAGAGCCTTTAAGAAAGTTTATGAATCACCAGCATTGCACAAGGAATAGGATCCAGCAAAATTTACAAATTCCAATGAGTCATAAAAACCTAAATCAAAGATTTATAGACTGTCTTGGGCCAAAGTTTTATAACCTACTTCCCACTGACATAAGAAATATAAGAAACCGTAATAAGTTCAGCAAAACATGTAGGGAATATATCTTTCAAAAAAAATCTGCTTTTACAAGACTTTTCTAGGTGTATCTTAATCACAATTTTTTGTATAATGAACCAATTGTAGATTCAAATTTTGCTTTCCATGGATTGCGTTTGTTGCCATTTGTTATGTGTGATTGATGTGTATGTATGTGTGTGTGTATGGGTGTGTGTGTTTGATTTGGTAATCCTATTCTGTAAATTCATAACTAGTCACTAATATTTGATCAAAAGGTTGATCTCAAATACAAAATTGTAATGGAGCACATACAGCTGTTAATTCAGCTAGGTGCACATAAATCTAGTGTAGAATATTTTTATTATTCTGTGAGTCTCAAATTGTTGTTTATATATTTTTTATACATATTTGAATAAATTTGAATTTGAATTTTTGAATTTTGAATTTGAATTCACTATGCTAACTGGCCCATTTCACAATCGGCAAGACTACTCTACCGAATATTTGGTGAAATAATTACTTTCGTTCATAATCACAAGAGTACGAGTTCAAATTTTGGAGTCCGGGCCTGCCTAATGACCTTCACACTGTAACAGATTGTGCCCACTAATTCTCTAATGCGCAAGGTAAAATAGGAATCGTTTTGTTTACATTTCCCGGTCGTAAATTTGCCATGTTTGGTATATTTATTGCTTATCCACTCCTATACAAATCAATGGTGCGATGATGTTGATTGACAGAAGCGGCATATTCTGCATGGGGTTCCCCAGGGCTCGGTTCTCGGACCAACTCTTTTCTTGATTTATGTTAATGATTTGGTCAAATTTCAGGATGATGCAAATCTTATATTATTTGCTGATGATACAACAACTTTTACAATATATCATCCATCCAGAATAGATGACTCTGGTATATCTGAAACATCATCAAATAGTTTCTATTGCTCGGTAGCGGGGAGGTTAATGTCTGGGGTGTCATCAGATGTGGATCCTATGAGCTATCTGAAGCATGTTTCTGTTCTAGATTCTTTTTGCCATTACCACACAAATGTTAATAAAATAAAGATTGTATTTAAACAAATAAAAAACAAAAATTCATCAGGAATTGATAATATTTCATTAAAGATATTTAGAAATTTGCCTGACTGTATCGTTTGATACGGGTACTTTCCCCGAGAGTTTGAAGACCACTCTGGTGAAGCCTGTTTTTAAGGGTGGCAGCAGTGATGATCCTTCATGTTATCGCCCTATATCATTGCTGCCAACGCTCTCTAAGATAGTGGAAAAACTTGTTAAGTCTAGGATCGTGTCTTTTCTTCAGAGGCACAAATTGCCGAATGTCAACCAGTTTGGGTTTCAAGACAAGGGCAGCACTAGTGATGCAATATTCAACTTCCTTCAAAGACTGTATCTTGGACTGAATGAGGGAGAGATTGCGGCAGCGGTCTTTTGCGATTTCTCCAAAGCCTTCGATTATGTGGACCGTATAATATTGTTCGACAAAATGTCTCATTATGGATTTAGGGGTATCACTTTGAGCTGGCATCAAAAAGAAAATTATGACGTCATATTATGATTGCTACCGTTTTCAATCATATCTAGTGTTTCCTATGCGTTTAGATTTGGAGCACTGTTATCCAGTAGCGGTGTGCTATTGATACTTTTTCAAGTATATGGATATATATTAGATACTAGCACTTTCTCTTTGAATATCAGATACTTAGTAATCATAAGCTTCGTAATAGATATAGTCCATTCAAGGCTATTGCGCTGTTACGTCAGAATTTCTGACGTCAAAAGAAAAGATCCGTACGTCTTAGATAGACTCGTACGTTATTTTTTACACTAGCCAAAAGATGTCTCTGTACCTGTTTTCTATTCCAGAGCACGTTCCGTTTTTATCAATTTTACATACTTATTATTTATGGCAGCTTGGTGTGGTTTAATTCAATGCACAAATTCGACAGGCAAATATAATGCCACCAGGAATAACATCAACATACATACAACAGCTTATTTACCTAGTAATCGTGCGCCGATATCCTTTGATTTGGGAAAGTCAAAAACCAACTTTTTCAAATTTTAGAAGAGGGCTATGACAATATTGTTTTAAGCGTCTGGGCATCTGAATAATACTTTTGACAGTTCGTTTAATTTCAAATAATAATATTCTTTTTATCGTTTAAAATCCGTTTAAAAACGATTTTAAATGGCAAAATTGTATAAAAATCCGAAAATTCGGACTTTTTTACGACGATAGTCATGGCTTCAGACGAATTTGTCGTGGATTTTGAAGCGACAATTCATTTTAAATTCAACCGTCCATTAAGAATAAGCTGTGCTATGGATCCAAATACACTGCGAATATAACAATTAAAAAATAATACTTTTGACGGTTCGTTTGATTTTAAATATGCTTTTTTATCGTCTAAAATCCATTTAAAACGATTTTAAATGGCAAAATTGTATATAATACCGCCCTAGCGGCTAGAATTATTGGTTTGCGCATTTCCGTCTCATTTGCCGAGATTTGACCTCATATCGCCGCGTAAGATGTTTACACATCAAAAATACATTTTTTCTAGAGATATAATTTTTTAGTATTATCAAATAAATAAAAAATATATATTACTTACATTGTGCACAGCTTTCAAGGGTAAAAGTGGCATACTAGCATCTTTTTCACGTGTGAAATTATGCACCAATTTTAAAATTAAAGCTTGCTCTTTCTCACTGAACCGGTGGGACATCTCAAAACGATTTTTATTAGCAATTATTAGCGTAAAACACAAATCAACTACCAACAAATCAATAAATGAATTAAATCTGTTAGTTTCGTTATGATATTTTTACATTGACGCCAATCGATGTCAAAGATTCCAATTTGACGGACCAATTTAGTACATACGTTCATTGCATAAAGAAAGATGGAATGATATGACGTAACAGCGCAATAGACTTGAACGGACTTTATGTGGGTAGCGGACTCGATTTAATGATCTAAGTCTGAGAGAATACTTGAAAGTTAATTAGATATTGCTTTTAACAATATGAAATACAGTAAATACATTTTGCCCATAAATATTTTTATTTGTTATTAAATGAACACACACAATTTTATACTCGCTCGAAATATAATGTGTTTTTGGTGGACATAGTTTTAACAAAAAAGTAAATCCAAAAACGCTTATAGAAAACTAAAATTTTAAAACTTAATACAGGCTCACAAACTTCTCTCACTGTATTTTAGAACGACTACTTAGTTTATCTATGTTGGGGTTTGGAACGTTAGGCAACTTGCACTAAAACGGAGTTTTATCCACAATACCGAAACAAAATTATTGCACTCGACGCGCGTTTCTGAGAGGCTGATTTTGCGATGTTAGCAACATGGTCATGCCAGGACGTACTCAACATACTGCTGTTGACCGAGACACCCAGCAGTAAATGGTATTTTAATTAATAATAAATAGACTGAAATTAATTTGAATCAATTATCTAATCTATCCCCCAGCTAATCCAAGATAATAAAATAACCTAAAGGTGCCCACTATACTTAAGGTATGCGAGAACCTTAAGTCCTGCGTTTTGCGCACGTCTCTCACTGACTAACCTAAACTAACCCAAGCCAACCAACAGCAACCCAAATTAATACAAGCTAACCAAAACTAACCCAACCTAATAAAAAATACTAAAAGAAAAGCACACTGCAGCATGCTTTTCTTTTAGTGGTTTCATAGGTTTTTAAAGAAATTTATCAAAATTATAAAAAATATGATTAAAATCTTGTTTCGGCCAACTTATTTTTCTTTCATAATATTAATATTGCAGGAACCATAGAAAATTGAAACACTAGAATTAGTATTAACCCCAGAACTTAGGCAAATTGTGTGTCTCCACAATAAACTTGTTTATATTTACATTCCTCTTTTAGAACGTTGCCAGGTTGCCGATTAAAATCACTCATAAGTGATGTACTTTTTATTAAAACAAGTAACGGAGTGTTGTTTTTATTATGGCTTAGTTTCTTAACAAACGTCTTTATAAAACACTTATATACTAATTATTATTAAATATTGTTTGCATAAAATTAATTCCTCAAACGATAAAAAATATGGAATCATGGCCTACGCCATGTAACCAATCAATCAATCTAATCAAGCTTTATTGTCAAGATGAAACGTAAGGAGGGATCCTGTACGATCAATACAAATATGTTTCAAGTTATTAAAAAACACAAAAAAAAATCTGCATTTTTTTCCATTAGAAAACATATATAATACTCTATTTCTTGTTATTTTTCAGAAAAACTGTTATTTTTGATACCGCTATCCGCTATTATTAACCGGACCCTTATGATGGGATTATATCCAATTTAATTACTGGATATTGCACTTGCACCATTATAATAATTAATCCAAGATATAAAAAAATATGCACAATATCTTGTTTCCGCCGCTGGGTTTTCTCTCAAATTTACTTCTTTAATGCATTAGAATCCTTGGAAATGTAAAAAATAACGAATTTTTAAGATGGGGATATATCCAATAGTTACCGAGAACCGAGAACCACAGTCATATAGTCGCCTTCCACTTGACGAGGCGGGTCCTGATCTCCGAATATATACTAACCCAAACAATAAGGATGAATAAGCGAATAAGCCTATCGTGTTTAGGATACGGCTTTGTTTATAATGCTATTTTAACATGAAGTGGTTAAATTAGTTGGTCATAGATAATTTCATAACATGCCTCGTTAAGTGGAAGGCGACTATAGTGAACCTTAGAGTATATAATATTGTCTAAGTAGTGAACATAACTTTTGTAAACTGTGACAACCGAAAAATATGAGTTTGTATTTACCTCTTTTATTGCGATTGACTTTAATACGTTATACACTATTTTAATTTCTGTCAGTTCTGCACAAAACAGCATGATGTTATTTTAGGTTTTTATTTTTTATGCTCTTCACATTTCACAAATCTTTGCTGGAGAATAAATTCAAATTCTAAATTGTAAACATAACATAACATAAACAGAAAACACATGGTTTAAAGATTTGGAGGGGGTTAGTTTGGGTTAGTTCCGGGCTTAAAAACATTAGAAATGGGCGATCTAGATCGATTATGTTATTAGCGATTTTAGATTATTTATCGCCAACTCGCCAACCAAGTGACGAAATACCCCGCCCCAAACATGTGATGTATTTGATTTTCGTCTGCCGGTATTTTAAATTTCATTACCTCTATTCGTATTATTAGCTTCATCAAATGACCAGGACGTATTTAAGATTTCATCTTGTGTAAATTAAATAGCCAATGTCCTTTTGTATTAAGACATCTATGTTCATATTTATTTAAAGTGACCAGACGTCCTGCATTGAGCAGGACAGTCAAGCATTCATAGACTCTGTCCAGAGAAAGCAAGCGTCAAGCGTCCTGCAAAATGTCCTGCAATTCTCTTTTGTGGTATGCGGCATGCACAAAATGGCTAGAAAGTTAACTAATTGACTCTACTACATTAATGGAAACATAAGAATTTTAAATATTGGTGTGTTGCCAACTTGGTAGCAATTCTACTAGATCTAGTAAAATTTGAAAGTGGCCTAGTGGAAAAAATATGGGTCTAGTGGCTAATGGATTTTTTAGTAGAAATGTCCAATCAAAATTAATATTATCTGACCGCATTTTTCGTTTTTACCGCGATTGGCTTTCGGCGACGAGATGGCCACCTTGGGCCGCGGACGATCCTATTGCGAGTTTTAGATGGGAGTTTAGTAGTAAACGACAAAGGTTCAAGTGGTGCCTGAGCCTGAGGTGCACCGTTTTTAGAGGTTAGAGTTCAGTAAAGTAATAGGGGATTCACCAATTGTTGGCCAAATGTATTGATTTTTGATTTAATTAATTTTATCCGTTCAAGTAGCAGAAACTGACTCAATTTAAGTGAGTTCTACCGCCTGACGAGTTCGGGGAATGCGCGCGCCTCATAAACCCATTTCTGACAAATATATGTATTTATGGTCCAGGGAAAGAAATTGCTTTCAGCGGGTTTCATGGCGCAGTGGTTAGATCCTGGACATGTGATACAGCGGCCTGGGATCAATTTCAGTGGCTAGACATGATTTTTTAAAGGTTATGCTTGCAAAAAGTGTTTTTATTTATTTTGGGCATGCCTTGGGTTAGTTTTGTTTGGTTGCACCCTGGAGCGAAGTGAAGTGAAGTGAAGTGAATGCAGTGAAAAAAAAATGCAAATGTAAACGTAAACAAACATTTTGATGCACGCGCAAGCACAGGACTCGTCAGGGAAGACTTGTGTGGGTGATTAAAAATAAGATATCTGCATTCAAGTAGTAAAATTCTAGTGGGTTTTTAGTAGAAAAATGAATCGCTCCTGGTGGATTTTTAAAAATTGTGTTTGACCCCATTACTAATTTTGCTCATTCCTAGATAGTGCGACAGAACTCAATCCAGTCCAAAATTCGCCTATCAGTAACCCTGTTATTATTTTTTTGAGAAAATGGCGAAGGTACTGAAACAAGTGGCAAATTTCTTGCCACTTATTTTCTCAGTTATGTAACGTCCTGCATTGAGATGTTAGAATTATGGTCGCTTTATATTTATTTTATTCTGTACGGCAACGGCATATATACTACGATTACTAGGTCATTACTCATTATAGCACGGGATCCCCGGAAAGGGCACACTCGCACAAGGTTTGTAGAGGATGATTGCCGGATAACTTCTCGGATCGGGGCGTGACGTCATCTGTTGAAAGCCGACCGGAGAGAACATAGGGATGGGGGACGGCACGGTTTTTGTCGGTTTGCTCGACCATTTTTCAAGATAGATATAAACCCGAGTATATTTATGATCAAGAGGAAAAGAGCTTTTTAAATCCCTAATAGTATACAGGGAATAACATATGAATTAACCACTTTAGAGGGCCTTTAGCCTAAAGTTCCTTTAAAGAAAAGTAATGAGACTTCAGTTATCTGAATTGTTAGGTATATGCATGGTCTTTATAAACAATGGTATAAGTATCTATAAAATAATATTAAAAAAAGCACTGTTTTTTTATTGTTACTAAAATTAAGGTAGGTAAAAGATAAATCTCTGAGCAATAATTAAACTAAAGCGCTCCATGTACCATTTTACTGCATGACCATTGACCCTAAAAAGAAATATTGGTTTTAATCGCTTGCAAGAAGTTTTATGAACATTTTTGTATCCAAAATTAACTCTAAAGTTTGGAAAAAAAAACAGGTACACACCAGTTTTGCCAGTTTGGTAGGTTTTATGTTTCTATGTTATCCAAAGCCATGCAATCAAATGGTTTTTATTTTTTTTCTCGAAAACCAAGCAAGATACGAAAAAAATCAAGCGACAAAAAAATTGTATTTTTAGTTGCTTAATCCGAAAAAAAAATACAAAAATAATAAACAAAAATCAGTGGTGTATTTTTTTTTACAATAATAATGGTTAAGGTGCCTCTCGAGAAGCCACTGGACTTAATAATTTAAATCTAATCAGAAATAAATTGCTAAGCAAGCCCCTTATCCCTACAAATAACACCACCAATTTCCATTAATACCGTCAAAAGGATATTTAAAAAAATACATAAAAAATTAACTATGCATTTGGGGACATAAGCTTCCATGGACTTCTTGTCTTATTTTGAAGTTTATCCTGCCAAAGATTATAAATCGGACCACCCTGTATATTTTTTAACAAGTTAAGTTTTTGGTTTGATCCTAATACTACGCAAGCGCGAAGTTTCCTGCACGATATTGAAGAGGTTGCGCGCGCATTACATTGTTGACAAACACCATACCTTTATGGTTCAGCGAATAGCTTTCAAGCGGTCTCGTAGCTCAGTGGTTGGATGCTGTGTTTGTGATACGGCGGCCCAGGATCAATTTCCGTCGACGGTATTTTATTTTTTTCAATTCAAAGTTGTCTCTTTTTAAATTTGGGTTAAGTTGCATAGCGGAGAGTCATGCGTGAAGTGAAAATGAAATGTAAAACAACTCTGAAGCCCTGTGGCCCGATCCGGGCAACGTCTTGTGGGTGTACGCAGACATAAGTGATGTCTTTATGGCCCAGAAATTGCTTTCAGCGAGTCTCGTGGCGCAGTGGTTAGATGCTGTGCTTGTGATACGGTGGTTCGGGTTTGATTCCAGTGGCAAGACCTATTTTTTTAAGGTTATGTTTGTAAAAATTTTTTGATGTGTAAACATCTTACGCGGCGGTATAAGGGTAAATCCCGGGAAAATAGACGGAAGTGTGAAACCCGGATGTGACATCATAACCATGCGCAGTCTACTTCAGCGCTTCTTTGTAAAACGACTAGCGGATAGACAGCTTGCAAAATACATTCCCGACTTGTCGGAAGGCATCGGATGTTTTCGTTAGGATGTGACCCTATTTTAGCTATATCTTTACGATGCAATTAATTACTTACAAGTGCTCTGGTGGTTCAGTAGTTAATGCCCGGTTGGTCCAGACTTTTTAGGAGAGCCTTGTATGGCTATTTCGATGGCACCACCACTTATTTAATCGTTATGATCCCTTTATTTAAAGTGGATATTTTCCTTCACTTCTGAGCTCAAGTTGTGACTCATAATAAAGGAGGAAATGGATACTTTCACATTCTTTTCAAGGTTCCGTAATATACCTTTCCTTTATGACTTTGAATTTTAACAAAAAAAACGACTTCAATAGTGGCTAAGGTCGCGCCGGTCTAAAATCGTTCCCGACTGCGAAATACTGCGCGCGACGCGGCATTATGAGAATTATCCATGTCTTTGCGGATGCGGTTCAGCAAATTTTATTCAACTGGTCTAGTGGTGTATCGGACAGAGCCTTTGCTTGTTATGCGGGCGGCTCGGGTTCCCAGACATTTTTTTAAAGGTTATGTTTGTAAAAAGTTTTTTTCTTCATTTCGAGTATGCCTTGGGTTGGTTTTGGTAAGTTTTTGTTGGTCGTGAAGTGAAATATTATAATACTTCTGACACAATCGCCGCCGGGAACGATATTAGACCGTCGCAACCTAGCCGCTAGTAACGACTTCCACTACTTACGTCTACGGGCTGGGCCATAACTCGGAGCGGAGTAATGTGGGTTGCCTAAATTTACTTTTCGCAAGGCCCTCCCCTCGTTTCACTCGCTACGGGGGCTCAAGAACAGGAAACTAACCAGGTGCTAACCCAAGACATACCCACAATCAAGAAAAAAAACCGTTTAGAAATATAGCCAAAAAAAAATAATAAAAAAACGACGGGGTTTGAACCCGGGTTGCCGAAGTGAAGGCTAACAATGCAGACCTCTATACCATCAGGGGACATACAAACGACTGATTGTATCGCGAAGTATATGAAAACAGTTTACTGCGCAATCTCAGAGTTATGGGTCAGCCCCTAGACATAATTACTCACCACCTCCCACCTCAGCTTCATATACATATATGTTAGTTTTGGGAATTCATGGTGAACGTTCAGGGACCGGGTAGTTTTCTCCCCGAATAAGATTCGGACGTCCAGCCGGGGGTATGAGCCCCGTGCAAGCATCAGATTTTTCTGTTTGTGATCGTCCAGCCGGTGATGTTCGAACCTTAAAACAAGCCGTGCAGGTACAAGTCTGAGCCCCCAGGAGTACATACTCGACATACTGGAGACCCTAAAAATAGTATCTCTATCCACCAAGGTGTAACCAATGTAGAAGGGTCGCTCTACCTCTTGCTAAGCCTCGATAGGGTTCGTTACTGGCTGAATTTTCTCACGAAAAAGGCCAATAGAGAGTTTACTACTACTACTACTACTACTGCTAACCTATACCTAAGTTTTTGACAAACTAACGTTGTTGTAATGCAATCAAATTTAGGGTTTCCTTAAATTTTTAGGACCGCTCTACTATTATTTGCTTAAGGTATATATGATGCAACCGGCCATAAGATGCTAGACCTCTGGTTAGGCGGCCCTGGTTCGATTCCCGATGGTGTTTTTTTGAAGTTAAACTTCTTAACGCGCGCCGGGAGTAAAATTCGAAGGTCATGTCACAACGAGAGGCCGCGGCGGTCGGTGACGAAAAACGGTCACGATATTTTATAGTGATTGTTAGTTTACAAGCATAAAATATGTGATTTGCTCTATTACCTTGTCAAGACATAAGCGAAACTATTATGAAGATTTTTTTTTCATTTAGGCCTTCCCTTTCTGTTAATTGAGTGGTATATTTAAAAAAACTACTTTTTAACCAAATCCGTTGCGATATGTATAAGATTTTATTGTGATATCTTTGTTAGTTTACATGCAAAAAATATGGGATTTGCGCTATTACCTTGTCGAGACATAAGCGAAACTTTTATGAAGAATATTTTTTTCATTTAGGCCTTCCCTTTTTGTTAATTGAGTGATATATTTAAAAAAACAACTCTTTAACCAATTTCGTTACGATATGTATAAGGCTAGGGCGTTTAAGTTTAAGTAGTTTCACTTCAGATATGCGCACATAGTGAACACGTTTTTTTTAATTTTATTTCATGATTTGGGGCATGCCGTGGGTTAGTTTTGGTTAGCTTTTGTTCGTTGCGCCCCTGTAGCGAGCCAAGCGAGCGGAGGCCTATGCGTGAAGTGTAATATTAGACATTCTAATGTAAACGTTACAAATGTAACGTACGTCAGGCGGTATCTGTGACGGGAAGTGTTTTGTAGGCTGTCTGTAACCGTTAGTGCCTTTTCACACATGCCGGCTAAGATCACCCGGCATCGGATATCCGATCGCGAGGTACGTATCACTAAATGAAAGCTTTCACACGTTTGTCCGACAGTCGGAAGCCGGAAACGTGCTGGATAAACGCCGGATAACCGGTGCTAGACACATCGAAGGGTACGAAAGCAAATTAGAACAGGTACCCGATTTTTTGTCTCCGGCAGTCATCCGACAGAAGCGAAAGGGTTTACATTGTGTTACGAAAATGACGGAAAAAATTGAATTAGACACCGAACAGTTAATAAACTTGGTGGAGGTTAGGCCTGTCTTGTGGAACAAGACGCTAATTTGTTGTGCAGCTCATCAAAGGAAGAAACTGACATACCAAAATAATTTAAAAACTTCTCCCCGTTTTGTCGGTCTAGGTCTTCAAACAATGTATAAAAAGCTCCTAGCTGTTCTCTTTTAAATTAATTGGATGCACCCAATAAATCCTTTGCCTTCTTTTTTTTTAATGGCGAATCCTGGGATATAGAATCGCTAGCGCAATTATGCGTTGTTAATCCCTGGTGGACGGAACAAACGAAACTAGAACATTTCAATAATAAGCAATATTCAAACCGGGTGCTAATCGGAGAGGTGTGAAAATTTGAAATAATCGGATATCCGATGTCGGACTCGCGTGAAACGGGGCTTAGTGTAAAACGTGTTCTTTCGAACGCCTGGCAACCAATTCCAAATAAGTGGTTGCCTATATTCTGACGTCACGCGGCTTAAGGTGGCATTAGATTTTCATGTCGATATAGGATATGCTTACACATCAGTGTCTCGAATACTAGCAGACTCGCTCAATTTTTTTTATTAATTTACCTTTTTTTCTTAATTTTGGGGTAGTTTGGGTTAGTTTTGGCTAGCACTTGTTTAGTTCTTGTCGATTGAGCCCCTGTAGCAAGCGGAGGGTCATGCAAAGCCATAATAATACCTAGTATTAGTTTCGCCATTGCGCATGTGGTATCGAAAATTACGCCTGTACTCTAGACGCTTGTCTCTAGTTACCACTCTGACTCGAATTCCCCCTTCCTATCTATGACCCGAATCGAATCTCGTATTTACTCGGTGACAGGTGACAGTGGGGCATTAATTTTTAATTTTAATTAATTTTTGTTTTGGTTCGCTACTTTGAATAGTCCATTTTATATTCAAAGGTTCGCTACTATACTTGTATCTATCTGTATGATGGGAGAATCAAATATCTCCATTGAAAAAATAAAGGAAAAAATTGGTTTCATTGGTGGAGGCAATATGGCAAAGGCAATATGTGAAGGAATCATCAAGAATGGTTTGTTTACAGATCGAAATAATCCTTAAAAGTATTTGTTAGTATGGTTTTCTAATTTCGTGATTCTCTTAAAAATATGTGCCTAAATACCTAAATATTGTTTCAGGATTAGCCCAGTTTCAGCAGATCTATGTCTCTGGCCCTAATATTGAAAACCTTCAATGGTGGATGGAAAGGGGAGCTAATGTTTACACCCAAAATGGTTGTGTTGTTCAAGAGGCTGATGTTGTTTTTTTAGCTATGAAGCCTCATATTCTACCTTCTGCAATAGCAAATGTACATGAAACCCTAGCTCTACCTGTTAAATCAAAGCTATTTGTTTCTGTTTTGGCTGGAATTCAATTGGAGCAACTAAAAAATGCAAGTTTTCCACTTTTGTTTTGTGCAAATTTTTTACTTGCCTCATAACAATGAGATAAGAAACACAGGTTTTATGTACTTGAGGTATTTGCAACCACAACTGTACCATCTAATTTTTCCCAATTTATTTAATTGGGAATATATTCTGCAACTACCACAGACTTAATTTCACAGAAATATTTTTTATTTGTTCTCATTTAGTAATATGAATGAATCAATGAATTTTATTGATGATAAACATAATCATATTTTTATGCCAAAGGTAACAATTAAGTAGTAACTAAATTAAAATTTAAAACAATTGACATTTTCCCTTTTCTTGACATAATGAACATAATAAATCCTAAATTTACACAAAATCAGCAGTAGATATGACAAAATTTCTAACAATTTAACTGAAAAGTGTGTGGCCAGTGGCGTAGCTAGAAATGTGGGCGCCGGGGGGCAAGCCTATCCGCTGGCGCCTAAAACAAACCTATATTTTGTGTATATACGCAAATTAATCAAAACGTATATTTTTGAAGTGAAACTTCTTAACGCGCGCCGGGAGTAAAATTTTAAGGTCGCGATCCCGACACACGGCGGGCGAGCTGCCAGGGAACGGAAAATGGCCACGGACGTTTGTTGTGATATCTTTGTTAGTTTACAAGATAAAAATACGGGATTTGCTCTATTACCTTGTCAAGACATAAGCGAAATTTTTATGAAGAATAGTTTTTTTTTCATTTAGGCCTGCCCTTTTTGTTAATTGAGTGAGACCTATATTAAAAAAAAACTTCTTTTTAACCAAATCCGTTAAAATATGTGTAAGGCTAGGGCGTTTAATAATTGTGATATCTTTGTTAGTTTACAAGATAAAAATATATGGTTTGCACTATTACCTTGTCAAGACATAAGCGAAACTTTTATGAAGAATAGTTTTTTTCATTTAGGCCTTTCCTTTTTGTTAAATGTTAAACAACTTTTTAACCAAATCCGTTAAGATATGTATAAGGCTAGGGCGTATAATTATTGTAATATCTTTGTTAGTTTACAAAATAAAAATATGGGGTTTGCTCTATTACTTTGTCAAGACATAAGCGAATCTTTTTTTTTTTTCATTTAGGCCTTCCCTTTTTGTTAATTGAGTGATATATTTAAAAAAAACTACTTTTTAACCAAATCCCAGGCTAGGGCGTTTAAGTTTAAGAAGTTTCACTTCTGATATGCGCACACAGTGCACACGCTTTTTTTATTTACAGGAATATGAATATAAAATATATAAACGGCAACCAACCAACAGGTACAAATATATATTTAAATATAAACGTAAACTAACCATCTGTAACCTTAATTAATTAATTAAACATTGGAGTCTTTCTTCGGTTTTAAATCGACGTAAATTGATCGATTATTTGATCAAAATTAATTTTTGGACAAATTCATTTTCTATACTTAGTATTGCTAGGCTATTTAGACTTGTCTGGCTAATGATACCTCCTAAATATGCAACTCTAAAAAACACATACTTTTTACGACCGAAATTTTCGGAATTTTTATCTTTGAAGTCGCATGCCGCCTTACGCAGCGTTTTTACAAATTTGCATGTACCAAATGCCGCCGCGTCGGGATGCATATTTACACATCCTAACATACGACGGCACCAGGGTGCTGAAATCGGTTAAGTTTAGTAAGCGTTTGTAGCGCTACAAAAGCTATCGCGCCATGTCTTCGCGATGCAATCAATTTGCGGCAAGAGCCCTCGTGGTCGAGAGGTCTAGATGGTTAGGTCTCAATTCGGCGGCTATCGGTGGCCTGTGTTCAAACCCCTTTGCTTTTTTTATATTTTTAGGTTAAGTTTTTAAACAGTTTTTTTCTTGATTTTGGGTATGTTTTCGGTTAGTTTGGTTTAGCACCTGGTTAATTCCCTTTTCTTGAGCCCCCGTAGCGAGCGAAGCGAGCGGAGGGCCATGCAAAAAGTCGAATATTATATAACAGCGTGTTCCAGGTGCCCAAATCAGTGAGCTCTTGTTTGAAGCGCTACAAACGCTTACAGAACCTAACTGATTTCAGCACCCTGGTGCCATTGTATGTGAGGATGTGTAAATATGCCGCCGGGATATATCTTTTTATTCCACATAGAATAAATAATAAATACTTGACACAAAATGTATTGGTTGGGTAAAAAGTTTAATACATATTTTGGCCTTTGATCTTTGATTGTATTATAATTTAATTAATTTAAAAACTCAGTTAAGCTCATGAGCATTGTTAGCATTAGCATATTTATAAATTCGGAGCGGCGCCTAATTTCTCTTGGCGCCGTGGGGCCTGGCCCCCCCTGGCCCACCCGGTAGCTACGCCACTGTGTGTGGCTGAACTAGTGTTTCATTTTGTCATATAATTAATAATTAGGCATGGTATCTATCCAGGCAGGCTAAAGGTGCCAATTATCAAACCACTGCATAAAAGGGGAGATTCTTGGGTTTTTAAAATTAGTGTCTTGTATAGGGAAGTTTAGGGAACTTATCGTTTTAAGTTTGGCATGTTTATATGTGTATGAGTATTTGGTTTTTATCTTCAGGAACAGAAATAAGTTGCGATTTGAATGTCGGCATTCATTCAAAACCCAAATATATTTTAGCACCCACCTATAGCCATTATTTTTTGAGATAGAAAAAACTTTAAATACGAAAGTTGGAGGATTCTTCCTAAACCGTCAGGATCCGATATCAGATAAAACCGAGGATAAAACAAATAAGCATGGTGAAAATGTTAAAAAAATACCAACTTTTCGTTTTTTTTTTATATGTTATATTATTCAATAAAATTAAATAAATTTTTATTTCGATTTGAAATATACAGTGTGTCCAAAAAAGTATGCGACATATGGAAAACTTCTTTATTATTGTTTATTCTTGATAAAAGTTGGTGCTTGCCCTAAAACAATAAATGAGTATTTCAAAATTTACATACTGCTTTTAGTGCGGGAGCAAATGTAATTTTTCCGAAATCGCGTCAAGAGTAAAGTATCTTAACTTAAAAAGATACAGCAAAATGTTATGAGGAAAAGTTCTTCCAAATTAAAAAAATTATCTAAAATAAAATTTGAGTTAAGTACATCAACTTTTAATTTTTCTTTTTTCTTCTCGATTTTTTCTTAAACATTACGCCACTGGTGAATATTTTGTTTTTTGTTATTAGTATACTTGCCAAGTAACTTCAAAATTTATTTAAGATAGAAATATTAGTTGCATAATGTTGCAGTTTTTCCAGAGATAATAGCCAGTTTAGATATCAGTGTGTTGCAAACATATGGCTTTTGATTCAATATTTTTTTCCAATCAAAATCATAAATAGACCCAACTCTTTTCATTTCATGTAAATCAACTAATAATTTATTAATCTTTTGCACCCGATGAGTAAAATATGCCCAAGTATCCTAAAAAGCCATATGAAATATTTGGTCTTGAAGAGTAGGCCTTGCATTTGGAATAAATAATAGCATTCAGTTTGCTTTACTCTGACATATGAAATTAATTATTATTGAGTCCGTCATTCCAATTGTATTTTGTAATTATTGTGGACAATTATTTTGAACCAAAAGTGTTTAAATATGTTTGCAACACACTGATACCTAAACTGGCTTTTATCTCTGGAAAAACTGAAACATTATGCAACCATGTAACTCATTTCTATCTTAAATAAATTTTGAAGTTGCTTGGCAAGTATACTAATAACAAAAGAACAAAACATTCACCAGTAGCCTATCGTTTAAGAAAAAAATCGATAAAAAAAGAGAAATTAAAAGTTGATGTACTTGACTCAAATTTCATATTTTGATTATTTTTTTATTTTGGAAGAACTTTTCCTTATAAGATTTTGCTGTATCTTTATAAGTTAAGGTACTTTATCCTTGACGCGATTCCGAGAAATGACATTTGCTCCTGCACTTACTTAAAATTTTCTGAGAAACCAATAATAAAGAAGTTTCCCATATGTTGCATACTTTTTTGGATACACTGTATACAATATGCCCCCATTTTCTGTTTTTTAAATTTTTGATAAAACATTTCAGGATTTATACCTATCTGCGTGTTTAATAAATAAATCGCGGTATTATGGTGGCTATGGATGGCCATTTTCAGGGATATTTTATAATGCTTATTATTAATTATTTCAAAAATGGCTAAAGCAAATGCAGGAATATTATATATTTTTGAAATCAGAACAAAAATATCTTTCATTCTAGTGAACAATATTGCATTAAAAAAAAACAAAAATTTCACCATGCTTATTTGTTTTATCGTTTAACGGATATTGTCGGTTCAGGAAGAATCCTTTAACTTTTGTCTAGCTCCAGAAATAAAGGCTGCAAGTGGGGGCTGAAATATATGGGAAACTCTGAATACCAGGAATATTACAGGTCACAGCACTGTAGGACTATGTGCGCTTACTGGAACCCGCGACTCCGTGATTTCTTCTCGTTAAAGACATTTTCTTCTATCATGAAGAATTCTATCAGCGCAAAGCTTTCAGCACTAAAGCTGTAGGCTTCGAGCTTCCAAACCAGAATCCCATGTGGCGAGCAATTAAAGCATTCATTTATTAAGTCAAAGCAAATAAGCTTTATGGTCCAAAGATAATATATCTCATTGACAAAGGAAGGGCCTAAACTAAATGATGTCTAATCTATTTAATCAAGGTAAAATTAAAAATTGAAATAAAAGGAACAAATTTTAAATATTGAAATCAAAATCTAAACAACAAAAGACAAAATAAAATAAGACCATACAAGAGAAAATACAAGACAAATCAATCGGATAAACAACCACAATACATCACAACCTATCACTATAAAACTCATTCAAGCCATAATAGGCCCTACTCAGCAGCATTCTGCGGACCTTTTTCTTAAAGAGAGGCAAGGTGGGAGCATGTTTCAGGTCGTTTGGCAAATGATTATAAATAAATCTTTATGCTCTCGTAAATAATGGATCTGTTGGTCAACGTCGACGATGGTATGGGTAGTGGTATATCTAAATACTATCGCGTGTTATAATGCGAACCTGCACGAACAAAACAAAGTCGATTCTTACGAACGAGGCACACCATTTCTAAAATAAACAAGCTGTATATCGTCAACACCCTTTGGCTGAGAAACAGCGGTCTGCATGAGTCTCTAGGCCTAGCATGGCACATATATCTTAGAGCTCGCTTTTGAAGTATAAACAAAGACTGTATTAAAGAGTAATATTACATATTGTAATAACATATCTTTTTTTTTATTTCATAGGTCATATTGATATTTTTGACATATTTTACCAATTTATGTGTGTGTGTGTGAAGGTAGACAAAATTTCGTACAATATTCTAATTTTTTTTTCGACGTTATCTAAGGTCAAATATTAGCATTATTGTTTAGTTTGTATGAATGGTAGTTAGCTTTGCAATGGATGTAATGTGGGCGTCAGTAAGCACATTTTTTTATTCCGCGCATGCCTTGAGTAAGTTTTTGGAGGTTTTGCTCCCGGAGCGAGCGAAGGGTAGCGAGTGGTGCCTAAATAATTGAATACACGTTGGTGTACTGTGCCTATTATCACCTGCGATTCCCGTGTTCAAAATGTTGAACTCGATATTTAACGCTAGTCTCTAGATCTTCGTGATAGTTAAACATACACCAAGTCTCCATACCGAACACTCAAATGAAATTTCGTGTTTGATTGACGTTTTTCACGTATCTAGTATATTAACTTGTACATATGCATTATATTGATTTGTTGTTTTAATTAATTTGTAGGTACTTAGTCCATTAGAAGATTGCGCGCGAATAATAAGGGTAATGCCAAATACTCCGATGATGGTAGGAGAAGGGTGCGCAGCATTTTGCCCAGGAAGTAAAGCGACCCCCCATGACATACAATTAGTTAAAAGCATTTTAGAAGTATCTGGTATCTGTAAACAGGTGCCAGAATCGATGATAAATGCCATTGGTTCTTTATCTGGCAGTGGACCTGCTTTTGTAAGTATAAAACAAGGCAATTTTATTTTCGTCATTAATGTACAGGGTGTCCCAAATTCGAGCCACATCATTGGGATCTCGGAAACTAGAAGAGATATGAGGTCAGTTAAATAGAGGCAAAGTTGCGCAATTTGATGCTAATCAAAATGCCACCTTACAAGTTTAAAAATTCCGAATACTTCCGAAGATTTTTGGAATAAACTGAATATTCGTGATTTCATTTTTATTTTTTTATGACTCTATTTGAATAGATAGAACAAAATAAATTTCACATTTTCATTGCTACTTTTTCTGTTCTTCACGATGGTGTTATCAGATTTTCAAACCGACGTTTCGTCTTTGAGCTGCCATCATCAACTTTGTTTTCTTAAATATGGCCCTGGATTATTTATTACGGATTTTAAGAGCTTCTAAGGTCCCAAAACCAATGATGTATCGCACTTAATCGAAAAATTCATATTAGTGACATTTTCCATAAGAACTCATGTGTTAGAGAGAGACAGAAAAAATATATTTAATAGGATTAAAAACAAAAACCTTTTTTAACGCATTAACGCTTTGCATAAAGAAAGCTTAAAACTAACATAAGAAGTGGTTAATAAATAATATAATTATTAAAGTGTCAACCCCCAAACCATAGGCTCTAAGCCTTTAGGCAATATTTTTAGCAATTTACCCAAGTAAATAGTTGTGTGGGATTAGATTTGGAACAAATATTAAATTGCACATTCTCATCGTTGTATCGCACTTTTTCGAAAAAATCATTTTAAAGATTTCCTGGTAAGATCTTACCAAAAATATCTCTCTCTAACACATAAGTTCTTATGAAAAATGCCATTAATATGAATTTTTCGATTAAGTGCGATACATCATTGTTTCTGGAACCTTATAAGCTCTTAAAGTCCGTAATAAAAAATACAGGGCCGTATTTAAAAAACCAAAGTTGATGATGGCAGCTCAAAGACGAAACGTCGGTTTGAAAATCTGATAACACCATCTTGTAGAAAAGCAAAAGTAACAATGAGAATGTGAAATTTATTTTCTTATATATATTCAAATAAAGTCATAAAAAAATGAAAATGGAATCGCAAATATTCGGTTTTTTCCAAAAGTGGAAAAGCGGAATTTTTAAACTTGTAAGATGGCATTTTGAGCAGCATCAAATTGCGCAACTTTGCCTCCATTTAATCGATCTCGTATCTCTTCTAGTTCCCGAGATCCCAATGATGAGGCTCGAATTTGGGACACCCTGTACAGGGTGGCCCGTTTAAGAGGGGCCTATACCTTAACTCGAAAACTACGGGGGTTGGAAAAAAATTTAAATACAAAAGTTATTCCTAGTAAAATGATCTTAGTTTTTTGTATTGTTTTAATCGGCACTTTTTTATATACAGGATGGTCAAAGAAAGTTACACTTTTTTAAATGACACACCCTATATTTTATTACATTTTTGGATTCTGCTTAAAATTCTAAGCATATTTGATGTATGATGTTATACCTCTAGAGCTAGTAGTTTAACAGCTATCAACAGTTGAAAATCGGTACTTTGACTACTTTTCACCTTGGTAGCAAGAAGACCATTAGAGATGGAGTAAAATTAATTTCACATTCCTATCTTAACTTTTCAAGAGCTATCTGACGGTATTAATTAGCAGGTGGTACCATGGGTACCAAATCTGGTACCTCGGTAGGTACCGTCAGTTAGCACCTTCAGATAGCTCTTGAAAAGTTAAGATAGGAATGTGGAATTCATTTTACTCCATCTCTAATGGTCTTCTTGCTACCAAGGTGAAAAGTACCGATTTTCAACTGTTTATAGCTGTTAAACTACTAACTTTAGAGGTATAACATCATATATTAAATATGCCTAGAATTTTAAGTAGAATCCAAAAATTTAATAAAATATAGGGTGTTTCATTTAAAAAAGTGTAACTTTCTTTGACCATCCTGTATTTAAAAAAGTGACGGTTAAAACAGTACAGAAAAATTAAAGATCATTTTACTAGGAATAACTTTTGTATTTAATTTTTTTTCCAAACCCCGTAGTTTTCGAGATAAGGTATAGGCCCCTCTTAAACGGGCCACCCTGTACATGGTCATAAGCAACCAAAATAACGAATCACGATTTTGTCAGTTGTAAACCACACCGTTGTTAATGACTAAAGCGACACTAACGAATGTGCAATGTAAAGAACAGGCAAAAGTAACAAGTCTTATAAAATGAGGTTTCGATACTTTTAGTGATCATTTAGACAGTTTTATACATCAGCCAAACTGTATATTTAAATTTGGTTTTAGGTATATTTAATAATAGAAGCACTTGCTGACGCAGGCGTTAAGCAGGGGATCCCCAGGGCAATGGCAATAGAAATGGCGGCCCAAACTACTTTAGGTGCAGCCAAAATGGTTTTAGATACTGGAAAACATACTGCTGTTTTAAGAGATGAAGTTTGTTCACCTGGTGGTACGACAATTGCTGGAATGCATGCCTTAGAGTCGGGTGGTGTAAGGTAAAAATATATCTTTTTGAAGTGAAAACTTATTTTGGCGCGATCAGCACACTTTTTTTTCCTGGGTAGTGAATGAGAGTGAGCCGTCAGGCTCGGCTATGTGACGATCAATTCGAGTAAAGTCGGAACTTCAGCACAGCGCATTCAGTACACTTTTTCTTGTAGTAGAAAAAGAAATCGAGCCATCAGGCGTGACGTGGGACGCTCGGCTATAACTCATTTGGGTAGGCAGCGTCAGCTTCATTTTTTTCGAAAGCAGCTGCGCGTAGTCTTTCGAGATTTGGCACGTGTTTAGGCAACACTTGGGGGGCCACCGATGGTCAATTGCTTTTGGGGATATTTTTCTGTTCCGAGTTACTACGTCAAATGTCTTAAGGTTTCAAAATTTGCTTCGATAACTCTCGAAATAATTAATTAACTTTGATAACATTTTGTCCGCGTTCTTTTTGACGGTCTTCCGAACTTTATTGAATTTGGCCAGAACCTGAAAATGGAGACTATTTTTTGTGTGTATATTTTTGAAAAAAAGTTACTTTGGGTCGTTTTACCGTCGCGAGGTTCGAACAAATCGAGATGATGAGTTCAATAGGAGGAGAAAAACTCTTATTTCAGTAATGGCCGGAAAATGAACGTTGCAGGGAAAATGTAAAAACAACGATTTGTAGGTTTTTATTTTTTTTGCGGAAAATTATCTTTTTATACAAATATCTATTACTTGGCGAACATCTATCAAAAATCCTATAAGAAGACACTTTAGAAATTCTTATGGCTCTTACACAATACAGCAAGCATCTAGTAATAGGGGCAAATTTTCGATGCGATACCGTGCATGCGCAATGGCGAACAAGAATAATAGGTATAGGTTAACTTTCGCTGTGAATGTGTGTCTGTGTACTAGTAAGTAAATCTCTCTACAATTTTACCAAGTTTTATGCGGTCAAAAGTGAATAATTAAAACGATTTTTTCGTGTACCTAGTGTGAAGAATAACGCAGAAATGCTCTGTGGCATCCATTTTCAGTAAAAACGTTTTGTTTAAACGATTATTAGTGAGATATTTTTGTGGCTAACTAAATAATATTGGACATTTTTCAACAAAAAGTTGTCAGTTTTTTTCAAATAAATACCAGATACTGTTTATTCCACTAGCGAGACATTGTGATAAATTGAACTGCCGGCATCTCTCTGCATCTGGCTTGCCAGTTTCCTTAAGAGCCGATCTCTGCACGTTGCAGTCGATGGACACATCTCGGACACATTCACCATCAACGCGGGCGTGCCTCAGGGTGCAATACTTTCACCAACTCTGTTCCTCATCTATATTAATGACCTGCTGACCGAAACAAATAATCCTGTTTACAGTTTTGCAGATGACAGTACCCTTGTCTCCCACTTTAGATCGGAAAAACCCTTGCCAACGACTGAGATTCATCACCGCAGACAGGAGCAGATTACGGCAATAAATCAAGACCTGGAGAAAGTTCAAACTTGGGGCGACCGAAATTTGGTCCAGTTCAATGCAGCAAAGACCCAAGCAGCAACGTTTACCAAGAGGGCCAATACAGCGGGCCCTGACATCGTTATGGCAGGATCGGCCATTCCTTCATCCTCGTCAATCGGACTGCTGGGTATCTCGGTCAACAACAATATGTCCTGGCATGACCACGTTGCTAACATCGCAAAATCAGCCTCCCAGAAGCTTGGTGCGCTATTTCGCAACAAAAAAACTCTATACACCGCAGCAGTTGCTCTTGCTCTACAAAGCGCAAATAAGACCGTGCTTAGAATATTGCTCACATATCTGGGGTGCAGCACCAAAGCACACCCTAATGCTGCTGGATTCCATTCAGAAGAGAGCTGTGCGTCTCGTCGGCGACCCGGAGTTGACCCGGAATCTAGATTGTCTGGAACACCGCAGACATGTAGCCGAGATATCTCTGTTTTACAGATACTTTCACGGCAGATGTTCCCAGGATTTGGTCCACCTCATCCCGCCCCTGGCGGCTCCTATCAGACAGTCACGACAGACGGCAAGAGCGCACCAGTTCGTCGTACAACTGGAAACACCTAGAACATCGCTTTACAAGAACTCCTTTGTCTGGCGCACTGCATCACTGTGGAACTCACTCCCAGGACAT
>MU182063.1:479536-598935 GCA_016904865.1 Pissodes strobi
AACTAACCAAATCTATTAAAATTGATTATAACGTATCGGAACCGCTTCAAATGACTAAAATAAGTTGAGAATAAGTGAAACTAACCAAAAGTTGATTGGACTGCTAACCCAAGCTAACCAAATCTATTATAATTGATTATAACGTATCGGAACCGCTTTAAATGACTAAAATAAGTTGAGAATAAGTGAAACTAACTGAAAGTTGAATCGACGACTAACCCAAACTAACCAAATCTATTAAAATTGATTATAACGTATCGAAACGGGTTCAAATGATTAAAATAAGTTGAGACTATGTGAAACTAACCGAAAGTTGAATCGACGACTAACCCAAACTAATCGAATCTATTAAAATTGATTATAACGTATCGAAACCGCTTCAGATGACTAAAATAAGTTGAGAATAAGTGAAACTAACCGAAAGTTGATTGGACTACTAACCCAAACTAACCAACTCTTTTAAAATTGATTAGGTACAACGTATCGGAACCGGTTAGAGAGACCCATTTACATGTTATTAATATAAAAATAAAGTTTTTAAAATCATATACAGACTGTTAAAGAAATTATTTTTTAGAAAAACTCCAGTTTTTTCGAACTATTACCGATATATTTACAAATACATATAAAAATAAATCCTCAAATATTTGTTAAAAGATAATAAAAAACACTGAATCAAATTAATAACAATATAATAACAACTATTATCTACAATATACTATCCTATTTAAAAGCGTTTAATTTCATATTAATAATGAACGTTCATCATATACATCAATGTTAAAAATACCATGTAATTACCTGTTTATTTCAAACATTTCTGAAAAATTTACATGTAAATGATGGTCAAATTTATGCAGAATATATCGCACTATAATAGAATTGATAAGACAGACACGTACTGGACAAACATTTTTTTATTTATCCAAACGATTCGCAGATAATACTGCGATAGCCTAAAGAGATCGCCGTAATTACTAATTTTGACATAAATGACTTTCGGCCAAACCTAACATATGTCAAAGTATGATATTAAATAAATTCTAAAAAAAAATAAAAAAATTAAAGCTCTCGCTGACATATTTATAAACGTATAATATATAACATAAACATGGCTACATTTTCTGCAAGTAAAATATATATGTCAAAATATGATATTTAAACGTGTCAAAGTTAAGGTAATATTTTGACATATATCATATTCATTTGAAATAATTTGACATCTAAAATTGACAGTTGCAGACGTCAAATTTTATTTGCCTACAATAGAGCATCGAAAACTAAAACCTTTTTGTTTAACACTATTTTCGGTATCTGTTATAATAAGGAAAATATTGACGAATTTATTTAACTGTCAGATTTGACAATTGCTTGAGCCGTCCAATTTACTGAAATCTATATAATCGTATATTAATAGGGGATTAAGTTAACACATTTTAACATAAATATTGACACATTGTCTTCACGTTTTAGGGACATAACCATATTCTGTCTTTCACGCGACCTGGTATAAATAAAAAGGAAAAGTGTAGATTTTGTCGTAATTAAAAATCGGAAGTCGATAGAGCAATGACAAGTGTATAAAAAATGTCATATAAATTTGTCGGTTTTGTTTATAGTTAAGCTTAAAAAATTTAATGAAGAATTATAAGGCAACAAAAAGGTTTGATCTTTTAACGTTTTTCCCGAAATTAATTTGCTAAATTTGCAGTTATTTAGTTACAAAATAAGCATAAAGTATAATAATAATATAATACAGCGATGCAGTCTACAAAATTACTCTAGTACATTTTAGCGTCAATAGTCAGAATAATCTAATTTTAAGCAAAATTATTTAATTTATTCTGACATTACTTATCACATACACATCAAAACTAACTATAAACAATACATTTATATGACATTTTTTATACAGTTGTCATTGGTCTATCGACTTCCGATTTTTAATTACGACAAAATCTACACTTTTCCTTTTTGATGTGTAAACATTTTACGCGGCGGTATGAGGGTCGTAAATCTCGGCATGTGGGACGGAAATGTTCATGCGGTTGGGGACGGAAATGTGTAAACGGCTGTGACATCATAACCATGTGTAGTAATTTTACGAAGGTTACTCAAATATTTATGCATGTCGATATAGGATATGTTTACACATCAGTGTCTCAAGTAGTAACACACTCGCTCATTTTTTTATTTAAACCAGGTCGCGTGAAAGACAGAATATGGTTATGTCACTAAAACGTAAAGACAATGTGTCAATATTTATGTTTATGCAAATTTAGTCGTCGATTCAACTTTCGTTTAGTTTCACTTATTCTCAACTTATTTTAGTCATTTGAAGCCGTTCCGATACGTTATAATCAATTTTAATAGATTTGGTTAGCTTGGGTTAGTCGTCCAATCAACTTTCGGTTAGTTTCACTTAGTCTCAACTTATTTTAGCCATTTGAACCGGTTCCGATACGTTATAATCAATTTTAATATATTTGGTTAGTTTGGGTTAGTCGTCGATTCAACTTTCGGTTAGTTTCACTTTGTCTCAACTTATTTTAATCATTTGAACCGGTTCCGATACGTTATAATCAATTTTAATAGATTTGGTTAATTTGGGTTAGTCGTCCAATCAGCTTTCGGTGAGTTTCACTTAGTCTCAACTTATTTTAGTCGTTTGAACCGGTTCCGATACGTTATAATCAATTTTAATAGATTAGGTTAGTTTGGGTTAGTCTAGTCTAGTTAGACACTCTCCTGGCCGAACGGAGGGTACGGGGTCCAGTAATTGTCCAGGATCCTCATTTTACCCCGGCTACATGTCCTGAAAATTTCAGCCCTCTAGCTATATTGGAACATGCTTAATTAAAGAGGCGTTTCACTTTGATAGGCGTTTCATTTTTTCTGACTTTACCCTCGCTAAAAAAGTCACTTCAATAATAATTAACACACAAACAAACCCAAGGAAACTGGCGTTCACCCACAAATTTTGTCGTCGACGACTGTACTAAACAAATCTCGGACTAAACTAACTGACAAGAACGTGGAGATGACAGTTAACATGTTTACCTCCCACTCTAAATTTTTGGGCGGAATTTATGTTGTCGCTTCTCTGCGGTTGTTATTCTCGGGTAATATGGTCCCTGCCGTGGTCCCTGCTGTTAATACGGACCCCCACAAATTCTGGCACAAATGGTGGCGCCATCTCAGATTTTCCTACAAAATTGCAACCTATCGCATCGATAGATCGCGTGCGAGACGCTAAAGAATCCCCGTTTAATGTTTAGGCGTCCCGCTGAACTAGATTTGTTCATACGGGTAATAAAACATTTCGGAAAACTTTTGTTACATCGTGTTTTCTTCAAACGAACCAAATTGAAGTGGATATTTTGTCATATACGTGAGAATAAGAATCTTATTTTGAAATTATAAAGGTAGGTACATGAAAATTTTTCATGGACTATTAATTTTTTCTGTATTTTTTTAAACTTAGCTGTTCATCTAATATGGCTCCCTTTACATGAAGGTATTATGGCCCCGGAGTTCATATTACATGTATAGGGGGGCCATATTAAAAGCATATTTTTTTAATCATTTCCTACATTAATTCTATTTTTTGCAGATGCCCCGCACAACGCTTTCGCCTAAACTTTATAGCAAAAAAAGAAAGCAGTGGAGTTCTGAAAACATGAACAATGCAGTAGAGGCGGTGCGAAATAGACATATGGGTTTCAAAATAGCTGCAAAAACGTTTTCTGTTCCCAGAACTACATTAAGAAGGCTAATTCGCGATCCCGAATTATCTTCAGATTTGGTGGTGAAAAAACCACTAGGTAGAAAACCTATTTTACCACTACACATTGAGAACCAATTAGTTGACTACCTATTAATTATGGAACAGAAATTTTACGGACTAACACCCGTGGGTGTCAGACGAATGGCTTACCAGTTAGCAGTGCAAAATAACATCAAGCATGTTTTCAAAAATGAAAAAGCGGGTCGGGCGTGGTTAGATCATCAATCTCAACAGACATAAAAAACTTTCTCTTACAAAACCAACGGAGACATCCTATGCTTGAGTTCAAGGTTTCAATCGCCAATCAGTAAGCGAATTCTTCGACATCTTGGAAGCTGAATACTTAAAAATGCATTATATCTCAGATCGCAGCTACAATGTGGATGAGACTGGGCTCTCAATTGTGCAGTCAAAGATACCGCAAGTAATAGGCAGAAAAGGTAAAAGTCAAGTAGGAGCCCTTACAGGGGCCGAACGGGGGCCTTTAGTAACAATGGTGTGTTCCATGAGTGCAGGGGGTTCATTTATCCAACCCATGTTAATTTTCCCTCGATAGAATTTTTCAGACGTTTTAATGAAATGATCACCCCCTGGTTCGATTGGGAAAGCACATCCCTCCGGTTGGATAGAGTAATTTATTTATCGAATGGTTTAAATATTTCGTGCAAAAGACAAATCCAACAGAACACTCTGCTGTTCTATTAATTCTGGATGGGCATTACAGTCACACCAGGAATGTGGAAATATTAGAGATTGCTCGAAGAAATCATGTCACTATTACCAGCTTACCTCCTCACACAACACACCGCCTACAGTCCTTAGATCGAACATTTATGGGTGCAATTAAGTCGCATTATAGTAAGCCAGTTTCTGTTACATTCTAATGGAATTCTCAAGCCTCATGATATTGCTCAGTTACTCGGTAATGCTTATTTAAGATGTACTACAGGCGAGATCGCAGTCAAAGGCTTTAGAGTAACTGGGATATACTCTTTTAGTCGACACATTTTCACAGATACCTACTTTTTAACTGAAGAACAATCACTTGAAGCGGAAAAGAATAGAGCAGCACCTGGTGAAAATTCTTTGACCAACGATTTACCAATAGCAACTAATCAGCTTCTAACATCCGCTGAACAACTATCTCTTCTCCAACAATCATCAGAAGAGGAAGAACCTGCTTCATCTTCAACAATCCAATCTAGACCATTACAAAGGATTGACCTCCCTGGACCATCATCAGCTACACATTTTCCATCTACAATAATTCAATCTAGACCATTAGGAAAGATTGATCTGCCTGGACCATCATCAGCTACACCTCCTCCCTCTACAACAACGCAATCTACATCATTAGAAAGGATTGATCTCCCTGGACCATCATTACTTGCAAAACCATCCCTTATTTTGCGACAATACATCTCACCAATTCCCAAGCCTAAAACAAAGACGTCTAATCGAGGAAGGAAATTAACGAAGGCAACAGTGATAACCATCTTCACCGTATAAAAATCAATTAGAAGAGTCATTCAGAGTTAAAGCTGATGTGCCAAAACGCGGTAGAGGTGGACGTCGAAGAGGTAAAATTTCAAGAAATGTACAATTTAAAAGGAAGATAGTCAATGACGAAGATTCTTCAGACATGAGAGTGATTTTTCAAAGCCGCGTCACGACACGGTTTATGAAAATTTCGTAACGTAGATCTCTCTCTCTCTCTCTCTCCCTTCTCGGAAACCATATTGTTCTTCTGCTAGGCCTCCTTTTTGGTTTTTGATTTCCTGCTTAAGTCTTATCAGGATCAATTGCTCGAGTAGTTTACCTTCCACATCAAGAAGACACACCGGTCTATAGGACGAAGGAGAATCTAATTTTCCCCTTCCGGATTAGTACCAGTCTTGCCCTTTTCTAATCGGTAGGAAGAGTTCCATAGCGTTCCATATCATTATAAACTCTTAGAGTGTATTCACTTCTGCTGGATGCCACTTCCCGCAACACCTCCGCAGGTATATTCTGTGGTCCGGGAGTTTTGTCCATTTTCAGTTTACTGATTGCGATCGTCAGTTCCTCTTCCGTAAAATCCGTAAATACCGCAGTTCTGTCAAAATCAAAGCATACTGATTTATGTAGATGAAAGAGGTGTTTGACTACCTTTTCTACAGTCTCCATAGTCATATTTTGATTGGGGGGAAATCCCATTAATCGTCTCATTGCGATCTTATATCCATCGCCCCAGATGTCACAATCCAGTTCGCCACATAGGTCTCTCCAGCACTTTCTTTTGGCTGCTTTAATGCTATTTCGAAGTATTTTCTTACTGTTCTTGTATTGCTCATGTAGGTGGAGTTTTACTGGAAGAGGGGAGTTGTGTGCGTGTCTTGTGTAGAGTCTTCTATTTTTATTGCATTCTCGGTGGAGCGCATCAATTTCTTCCGTCCACCAGAAGACTGGTTTCTTTCCATGCACATTGTGCCTTTTATTCCGCATTGAGCGGTTACATACTCCTTTTAAAATCCCGGAGAAAGTTTCACTTGGATTTGCTGTTTGTAAGTTGTCTATAACCTCTGCCGATGCTTGACGAATTTTGCCCTTATCAAAGCTTTTCATTTGCCATCCTCCGTATTGCAGTTTGTAGCCTGTAATTATCTTCGCATTGGTTACCTCACAAAGGATATACTTGTGATCACTCAGACTTTCTTTATCACATACTCTCCAGTTTCATACTCTTGTTCCTAAATTACTTTTGATAAAGGTTAGGTCAAGTATCGAGTGGGAATCATTTCTCTGAAAAGTTGGTGTATTGCCCGTATTGACACAGATCAAGTCGTGTTCTGCTGACCATTCTGACAAGATATTTCCTCTCTGGTCTGTATTGTTCATCCCCCACTGTGGCGATTTCGCATTAAAGTCCCCCACTATGATGGCTTTTTCTTTATTTGATATAATTTTGCTACCTATTTCTGAGAGAGTTCCCTCCAGCCTCTCCAAACAGTCCCTGTTTGGAGAGGCGTAGCAGCTATACAAAACGAAACAGTTTGTCTCGACAAATGTAAATCCATGTCCTTGGCCCTGTACTTTAATTATTATCTTTTTATCCATAACTTTTATCGCAGTATCTGGTCGGTCGTCTTGAAGCCAATCTTTGCGGTTCCTTATTGCTTTTACATTAGGTTCGCTTAGCGCTATTATGCCAACGTTTTCTTCTATTGCAGTTGCTAGGGCCATGCCATGGGCATGTTTGTATTAATTTGTAGGATCTTGATCATTTATAAAATCTGTTTCTTGTACTTTTGGGCATCTTACACTGCCAAATTGATGTCCTCCTTTGTTGCAGAGAACGCAGAAGGGTACTATTGCACTCTTGAGCTTTGTGTCCCTCCTCTCCGCATTTCATGCAAAGTTTCTGTCTATCTGGACCTCCACACTGCTCCTTTTCGTGCCCTTGTTCCCAGCATCTAAAATATTTTTTTGTTCTCACTCTCTCCTCAACCTTGCATTTCACCCAGCCTATTTTTATACTTTCCATCTGGACAAGCTTTCTCGCATTTTCGGAGTTTAGGATCACTGTGGCGTTTTGTCTACTTCCAAAGGCAGGACGTAATGCCCTAACATCGATTGAGTCCGGTTTTATATTAAGTTCCTCCGATACTGCAGCCACTGCCTCTATCGTAGTCACTTCAACTAAACCTTTTATGTGCAGGACCTTTTTATCTACCACCCGGGATACCATCATATCTGGAATTATCCTAGTTAACTCCTTTTGGAGGATTTCCGCTTTATCGGATCCATTTCGGACAGTTAGCAATAGCTCTCCTTTTCTGGTTTTCCTTGCTTCTTTAACATCTACGCCAATTTTGCTTGGGTTTAATTTTTGTTTTACAAATCTGAGTGTATCGGCATATGATTTGTCTTGCATTTTTAAGATGAGCGCGTCTTCTCTCACTGGTTTTGCTGTACTGTTGCCAGCCCGTGTCACTCTTTTCCCTCCTGCATTGCTATCACCCTGTTGTACGGTTTTTTTTTTGAGTCACGTCATTATATATACATATTTCTATATCCGTATCAGCGAATAAGTACTCGATCATCCGGAAAAAACATTCCAAACACGTCTTTAAGGACTGGAAAGGCCAGCTCCTTCCTTTTCTGTAGGGTAATGTGCTTTTTTATTATTTCCAGTCCCTGCAAGGCACTCTTGTCATCGGGTTCTTCACCTTGTTCACCATTGGCAATAATAGGCTAGTAAATATATCTCGATGTAGAAGAGAATCCTCCATTTTCGTCGGGGAAGCCTAACGAATGGTCCATCATTGCTACTCCACCTTTGTTTTTTTTCTGTTTCAGGAGGCCATCTTTGCCGCCAAAATGGTTTATGGCCTTCTTGACGATTTTGTCTTCCTGGCCAATCAGTATACTGCAGGGAAGCACTATTTGATTTGATAGTCCGCAGCAGCTTCCCATATATGTCCTGCTTTTTCCTGTATTCTTGGAAAGATTTCCCCTTCCCAGTCGTCTTCTGTAACTTGTTGAAAAGAGTCGAAGCATTTCTCGCGCGTGAGCTCTTTCCTTGTACTCATTTTACGTTGGGCTTTTATGCAATGTTCGCATTGAATTCCACTCTGTATCACGGACTGTTCAGGTTCCATATTCTTGCTTTTTACTTGAGCAAGTCTCTGCTTCATTTTCTCTTTTCTGGTCCTCTTCCATTGTTTTTTCGGCTGAAGAGGTCATTCTTAGTTTTTCAAAAATGCCCTTCCGCGTCATGGCTTCAATTTGTTCTATTTCAAGGAGTAAGAAGCTGGAACCTTCTTTAAGGTCTTGTTTTGGTTTATACATGTTCTTGATGACTCTATCCATTTGTCTTACTTGCATGCTAATCTCGTTTAGTACGTTCCTTAATGTTTACGCACATATTTATTCGGTACTTCTTCCTTTTCTTCGGGGCTCCTTTCTGTTCTCTTCCGTTTCAGGGGTTGTTCGGAAGCATGGGCATCCATCCCCTCCGGGTCCCTTGGCGTGTATTCCATATTCGGAATCGAGAATGCTCTTTGTCTTGGCGGTGTCCCTTCTTTGGAAAGGATCAGGGTCATTTTCCTGGTTTTGTTCATTAATTAAAGTTTTGTGCTCTCTCTCTCTCTCTCTCTCTCTCTCTCTCTCTCGCTCTCTCTCTCTCTCTCTCTCTCTCTCTACTACTACTACTACTACTACTACTAAGTCAAAAATAATTCACTGGCCTGAGAACAAAATGAGTTTGGTCAATTTCTTTCTAATTAACTACCCTTTTATTTCCTTTTCCTCTGTTCGTCAACCTGTAAAATCTTATTTTAGCATATATGGAAATGACATTCTCTATTATTTTTTGTATACGAGTTTTCCAAAATAGTATATTGTGTAACTAGGAGGAAAAGCAAAACATTCCTGGACGACTGTGGTAGTTGCTGGACGAGGCGCAGCCGAGGCCAGCAACACAGGAGTCCAGGAATGTGCTTTTCCTACGAGTTGCACATACTATTTTTTATCCGATCGAAATTCATTAGAATACGTACTTATATAAATAGAGCCAAATATTACTGTAAATAAAAACGGTGTTTTAAATTTAAACTCAACATAATATCAAGTTTTGAATCGAGCGAGCTTGAATTTTATTACGTAGCTACGGAAACTACAGCTAAATGTTACTTTTGATAGACGTCAGATCTGACAAACAAGGCGTTTGAATATGACAGAAATGTTACATTCCCGGCCTAGGACGGGAATGTTATATTCCCGGACTGTTATTTTCTATTCTTGTACAGTTATTGCATGTTGCCAAGCAACGAATACAATATACTGGAATCATGACTTTTGCGGTGAGAAAACACATCGGAAAGGTGTCGTTTTTCGTCCGATCGGATAAAAATGTATGTTCAATTATATAATCCACATTGCCAAATACAATTTTTTTTCTAGCACTTGCCTCGTTAGGTTGTTAACGAAAGCCTCAAAAAATTTCTTCTTTTAGCATTTTATTGTCATTCATGCTGACAGCATGTCTGTACTTTTTTTCAACGAAAATACAAATTGAAATCAAGTCCGCAGAAAGATGCCGCAGACTTTGCCGCAGACCACCTCTAAAGTGCTCGAATTATCAGCACGCCGTCAAACTCTAAGGAATAATAACATATTGATTTGAAATAACACGAATATCATCATCGAACAATGACATATACAACGAAAAAAAAAAGTCGCGAGTAGCACAGTACACAGGAGAGAAGTGAATACTTCTTTATCGAGTCTCAACTTATTTTACTTATTTGAGCCGGTTCCGGCACGTTATAATCAACTTTAATACATTTGGTTAGTTTTGGTTAGTAGTCCAATCAATTTTCGGTTAGTTTCACTTAGTATCAACTTATTTTACTTATTTGAGGCGTTTCCGATACGTTATAATCAATTTTAATAGATTTGGTTAGTCGTTTAATCAACTCTCGGTTAGTTTCACTTAGTCTCAACTTATTTTACTTATTTCAGCCGGTTCCGAGTTATAATCGATTTTTCATAAACCACTCTCATGAAACCAAGGAAGTATTCACTTCAACAAAAAATACACAAAAGCAAAAAGCAACAGTCACGGCTACAAAACGAAAATAGGTCAAAACCAAAAGCCAACTTGCCAAGCCGGTTCTGATCGACACCTGCTGACACGGAAACATCAGCACAGTGTTTTAGCACAGTGTTTTGAAATACCGCCTTTGATGTCTATCGGACAAATTCCTTTAGCGTCGACCATTTTTAAAAGGGAAATTCCAGGTCCGTATTACGCTTTTTCCAAAGTTCGGAGAAAGGTGGGTATTCGCATTATTTTGTATTATGTATCCTGCCTTTGTCACATACTATGTAAGGGAGTTTGTATATAATATTTATAGATATGTTACTGCTAATATCCGAAATACATTATTATGCATTACACCTAAGCAAATTAGGAATTATGGATAATTGCTGAAACCCTTCATTATAGATATTAACTAAACATATTAGACGCACAAAAGATATAAAAATTATAAAATTGTTTTTTGGATCCAACTGGGTCAGATTGGGTTAGTTTCTCTACTTATTACTGATCCATAATTCTCAAAATGCTTAGTTTTTATGCATAATGTATTTCGGATATTAATGGTAATATATAATATAATATATTGTATGTATATATAAGCTTTTCTCGCATATTTCGGCGCCCACCTAGAGAGTTTATTTCAAATATATCAAAAAGCGGGAAATACGAAAGTTTCATGTTTTTTTTTCTGCCATAAGAATTTTTCATCAAAAATTTAAAAAAAATTCTTGAAATGTGAAAGTCTGACAGGTCACCAATTTTTTAAATATATGTTATTTCATATTTTAAAAGATCACTTTTTATTTATTTTTTTTCAACTTTTTTTTCGCCGAAAACCGCGTTTCTCTAACTTTTAATTTTATTATTTTTTTTTCCTTATTTCGTTTTATAATACTTTTATTAACTTTCCGAACAATTTCTTCTTTTCCATTTCTTTTTTTATTATTTGTTTTTATAATACTTTTATAAACTTTCCGAAAAACATTTTTTTGTATTACTTTTTTCTTACTTCATTTTATAATACTTTTATTAACTTTCCGAACATTTTTTTACGTTTTTTCAATTTTTTCCCATTTTTTAAAAATTGTTTGTTTTTTTTTCAAAAAGCATTTTTTTCCTCCCATTTTTGCCATCCCCGAAGTCGTAGCTCGCTTTTTTTTTCGCCGAAAACCACGTTTCTCTAACTTTTTTTTATTATTTTTTTCTTATTTCGTTTTATAATACTTTTATTAACTTTCCGAACAATTTTTAATTTTTTCAATTTTTTTCCATTTTTTCAAAAACAATTCCTCAAAATAAATATCTGCAACTTGCACTTATGACTATATATAAAGTTTATATTATAAACAAACCCATGTAATAAACCGTAAAACCCCGTCAAAGAGTAGAGAATCTCTACTCTTTGACCCCGTATTGTATTATATAAAAGGCCGAAAAAAAAATAAATATCCAGTAAAACAAAGCATGGAAAAATGAATTCTCCCATGGAAACCCACTTTTTCCCCAAAGTAGCCATACGCGTCTTTTTATCCTAGTCATATAAGTAAAGCCCGTTTAACATTTGTGTATTTTCTATATATATTAGATAATATTAGATACAACAAAATAGTTTCTATTATATTATTGACGTTTAAGAATGTAGTAGGTATGTTCCCCGTATTGCATTTAAAAATAAATTAAAAGTAGCGATTGTATAAGGTATTTGAATAAAAAAATCTAACATTGCCCCATGCCCTTTTGAGGTTATATGAATAGAGCCAACAATGCCAACCATGAACCTGAAAAAAGGTAATGAATCAGTTAATTGTGTCAAGAAATTCATGAAGAAAAATACATAATATATCTATACGATATACAGGGTGTCTTAAATTCCGTGTGCCACTATTGCTATCTCCGAAACGGTAAATGCCACGAGGTCGGTTAAATTAGAGAAAAGTTTAATTTTTTGATACCCATTCAAAATCCGTCTACGGTGTCGTCAAATTCCTGTTAATTTCTGAGATACAGGGTGATTTATGAAAAATGCCTAAAAATATTTCGTCGATTATTACAAAAACTGTTCATTTTCGAGACACAGTTTAAATTCGAAAGTTTTATAGTTCTTTCCGCTCTACAATATGGTCTCTTCAAATTTCACCTCCGGCGTTTCGTGTTCGGGCCACCATCATCTACTTAATTTTCTTAAATACGGACCTGGATTTTTTATTGCAGATTTTAAGGGCTTCTGATGTCCCAAAACCAACGATGTTTCGCACTTACTCGAAAATAGTATATTTCCTAACTAGTGCGGAAAGTGCCACTTTTCCGCACGCGATTGCAGTTGGCCGAACGACGCGTAGCGGAGTTCGGCCAAGCAATCAAGTGAGGAAAAGACACTTTCCGCACGAGTTAGGAACGCTATTTTTTCTACTTGCGTGCGGAAAGAACATGTAAAAATAAAGAAACAACATATTGAAATTTTATTAATTTTTATTAAAGCATAAAGAGAAACTACAATCTATTCTACTACTTATGATTAATATTAATAGTAAATTGGCAATTTGATGCATTCTGTAAGTTGATCGCTGATGCTATTAGTTTTTTTGGTTCACAATATCATAAACGCGTCTTGCTTTAAGTTGCCGTTTTTAATTTATTCGAATTGTTGACAGTAAGTTGGCAGGGCGATAAAGGCAAAATTTGACATATTATACGCTAATTGTTACAACTGACACTGACGTGGCCTACTAATTGTTATGTTATTATTAATAGCAGTTATTGATATTTATGATACTGGGTGTCCCAAATTTGTAGGTATATTTCTTTTGTATAATAATTCTTTTATAATTATAATTAGTTTTCCGCTTTGTTATAACGAACATGACGCGTTCCCCTAAATTTGGTATTATCAATATAGAAGTTACTGTGTGACAAATTTGTATACTTTTTTTGATATTTTTACTTTTCCGCACTAGTGCGGAAAAGTAGTGCGGAAAAGTACTTTTCCGCACTAGTGCGGAAAAGTGGCACTTCCTAAACTAAATTGAGTGCGGAAAAGTGAACTTTTCCGCATGCAAGTAGAAAAAAGATTTATGTTCATAGTTCGGTATTCAGCAAATATGTTTTCCCCTTAGTTATTCATTTCGTCCAAATACATATTCTCGAAATGAAACACACAAAACCAAATCAAAACAAAAGCTAGCACCACGCAGGCACTGGTCAAATATAATAATAAAGTTAAAGCAATGGTCGGGCGACACTGATTCCCCACGAATAATGGCTGATTTACGATGCGCGTCGAGGGTGCGCGTACTGACGAAAAATATTAGAAATGGGATTATTGTTTCTTCTTCTGTGGTTTTAGTGCGTATGACAAAACGGGATCTTCTTTGCTTACGTTTTTCGATTTTGCGTCGATTTTTACATGCGCAGAAACCCGTTTTTTCGCCCATAGGTTGCCAACAGACATCTATTGCTTTTTTTAGGGCAGTGGCCCACACACTAAAGGGAGATCCTATGGCGCTCGACGAGCGGTGTGTGTGCGAAGATGTTGATTGACACGGTTCTTTAATAGTTGTAGGTTGTAATTAGGGAGAAACAGATGTCCTGGGAGTGTGTTCCACAGTGATGCAGTGCGCCAGACAAATGAGTTCTTGTAAAGCGATGTTCTAAGTGTTTCCAGTTGTACGACGAACTGGTGCGCTCTTGCCGTCTGTCGCGACTGTCTGACAGGCGTTGCCAGACATCTGCCGTGAAAGTATCTGTAAAACAGGGACATCTTGGCCACATGTCTGCGGTGTTCCAGACTATCCAGATTCCGGGTCACCGACGAGACGCACACCTCTCTTCTGAATGGAATCCAGCAGCTTTGGGGTGTGCTTAGGTGCGGCACCCTAAATGTGTGAGCAATATTCTAAGCACTTGCGCTTTGTAGAGCAAGAGCAACTGCTGCGGTGTATACAGTTTTTTGTTGCGAAATAGCGCACCAAGCTTCTGGGAGGCTGATTTTGCGATGTTAGTAACGTGGTCATGCCAGGACATATTGCTGTTGACCGAGACACCCAGCAGTCTGAATGACGAGGATGAAGGAATGGTTGATCCTGCCATAATGATGTCAGGACCCGCCGTATTGGCCCTCTTGGTAAACGTGGCTGCTTGTATCTTTGCTGCATTTAACTGGACCAAATTTATGTCGCCCAAAGTTTGAAGTTTCTGCAGGTCTGAATTAATTGCTGTAATCTGCTCCTGTCTACGGTGATAAGTCTCAGCCGCTGGTAAAGAGTTTTCTGATCTAAAGTGGGAGACAAGGGCACTATTGCGCCCTGAGGCACGCTCGCGTTAATGGTGAATGTGCCTGAGATGCGTCCATCAACTGCAACGTGCAGAGATCGGTTCTTAAGGAAACTGGCAAGTCAGGTGCAGAGAGAGGCTGGCGATCCGAAGGACGGCAGCTAGTTGAGCAGTCCGTCATGCCAAACTCTGTCGAATGCCTTCGAAATATCCAACGCAATCGCTCGAGACTTATCCACTCCTATAAATTAATGGTCGTCAAAAATGGCCACATGGCCGCGCAATTGCTGATCGGGACTAAAATAAATTAATGTTTCGTTTAAAAAAAAACCTGCAATAGAAAAAATAGTATAAAATACACGTTTTAAAAGGCATTTAGCGCACTCGCACGTTGTGTATACTCTTTTCGTACGCTGACGCTAATGAAATTTTATATTCACACAAGAAAAGAAAAATCTTCAAGGGGAACGGGAACCGACACATGCTTAAGATAGCCCAGATGCTCAGGCCACAGAGCTGGAAGAAGAAGAAAAATTTTACCATTGACTTTGACAGTTTTCCGTTTTGACATTTCAGACTTCAGTCAGTGTCAGATTCAGTCTAATATTTATCTTTCGTCAAAAATTGAGAATTTGTTTTCTTATTTAAAAATAAAGTATTTTAAACAATCGTGAAACTAAAAACTGTGTGAAAATGTTACGGCATTCTAGTTAGCATTTGTCTAAATTGGTTTGTTTTTGTCATGAGAACCACACTAACATGTTTACTGGCTTTTATGCATCTAAATGCAGTCAAAACAGAGGGATACTGCAACTTGTATCATGGAAAAGTTTGTAAGAATTATGTAGATCACACTAAATATATTTGGTACAATAATTCCGGAGGCTATGAAAATGAACAGATTACAACAGCTTTATGGGATGAAATGATATCTACCTTTGACGAACCTTGCCGAAGTGCTGCTGAAAAAATGTTGTGTGTATATGCTTTTCCAGAATGTAATGTATCTAGTCCTTTACCACTATGTTATGAAGATTGTATTGCTGTGAAAGAACTTTTTTGCTATAAAGAATGGGCTGTTCTTGAAGACAAAAAAGCCAATGGAATATTTGTTAAATCTAGGGGACATTTTCGATTGCCTGATTGTTATGTATTACCAAAATACCGGGAAGCTTCAAAATCGACATCTGTCTGCACATATGCAGGTTTAACTGAAATGAACGAGTCTGAGATAACATACGACTGCATTAAAGGAAAAGGAAGGTACTATCAAGGTAAAGTTAATATTACAAAAGAAGGTATTCCATGTCAACATTGGGATTCTCAATCACCACAGGCCCACAATTCTCCTCCAGACGTTTTTATGGAACTGAGAAATGCAGAAAACTATTGCAGAAATGCTGGAGGTGAAGAAAAAAAGCCATGGTGCTTCACTACAAACCAAGGAATTAGATGGCAGCATTGTGAAATACCCAGGTGTTTAAACTCCACGGCAGAAGACACTGACCTACCAGGAATTAAAATGGAAGAATATTTATCCCCAACATTTTTAATAATCATATCTTGCTTAGGACTTTTTGTTATTGTAATTTGTTTATTGCTTATACTTTTATGTCATCGTTTGTATAAACGTAGACTATTGGGATACAATGCCCCTACTAATGCAGAAGTTAACATTGATTTGGACAAATTACCTAGCAACATGCAATACCATCGACATGGAGTGCCATTAAATCCAAAGTTAGAGAAGTTGGAATACCCTCGTAATGATATTATTTATCTGAGAGACCTTGGACAAGGTGCTTTTGGAAGTGTATTTCAAGCAAAGGCCCCTGGATTGGTAGTTGGTGAAGAATTCACTGTTGTTGCTGTAAAAATGTTAAAGGATGATGCATCAGATGATATGCAAGAAGACTTTGAAAAAGAAGCCTGTCTTCTATCAGAATTTGATCATCCAAATATAGTGCGACTTCTAGGGGTCTGTGCAGTAGGTAGACCAATGTGTTTGCTGTTCGAGTACATGGGAAAGGGTGATTTAAATGAATTTTTACGTCAATGTTCTCCTACAAACTATGTAGTGAGAAGTGCTATAAGTGGTGAGTTCACTAACAAAGAAATTTACAAAGATTTTCAGTTAACTCACCATGATCAAATAAATATAGCCATTCAAATTGCATCAGGAATGGTTTATTTATCAGATCGAAAGTTTGTTCACAGAGATTTAGCTACAAGAAATTGTCTTATTAATGATGATATGGTTGTTAAGATAGCAGATTTTGGCTTATCACAAAAGATTTATCTGCAAGATTATTATAAAGGAACAGATCGAGATGCTATACCTGTGAGATGGATGCCTTTAGAAAGTATATTGTATAACAAGTATACATCCGAGACTGATGTTTGGGCATTTGGTGTATGCCTATGGGAAATATTCTCATTCGCCTTACAGCCATATTATGGTAGGACTCATGAGGAAGTTATAAAATTTCTGAAAGATGGGAACATTATGCCTCCACCAGAAAATACTCCTGTGGAAGCATATGATTTAATGAGGATGTGTTGGGCTCAGAGACCTCTTGATCGACCATGTTTTAGAAGGATTCATGATAGACTTTTAGAAATCCATGAAAATTTGTAAATTTAAATCTACATGTATTACTTGTCTAGTAACTTGCCCTTGTGATGACAATTACACAGAGGGCAAAGACTGAGGGGTACATCACTGGAACTTTTATAATACAGGTATTTATTTGAGGAATAAAAATTTAATACCAAATCTACCTTTTGTCACATAATGTCTCTCAAATTGTGCTAAATTCGTGTAAAGATGCAACATGAAACTATTCCATTGTTTGCAAGGCTGTTTTCCTCATTTTTCAGTGATTTTGATGCTAGTGAACCTATTGCACAGTTTAATTATATTTTGCTACTTCTCATCTGACAATATTTATTTCCATTTTATTGACAATGCTTTTTAAATTTTAATTTATATTTTGAGCGAGGGGGTAGTCACTAGGGTAAAATTTGTGACAAGATTGCGAAAAGTAAGGGATTGCGAGGGATTTCGAAAGATTGCGAGGGATTTCGAAAGATTGCGAGGGATTTCGAAAGATTGCGACGGATTGCGACAGATTGCGAGTTTGTGTATAAGATTGCGAGAGAATTCCAAGGATTGCGAAGAACTCCCAAGGATTGCGAAAGACTTCCAAAGGATTGCGAAAGACTTACAAGGATTGCGAGGGATTTCTAAAGATTGCGAAAGCGTTTTCATGTTCTTTTAAAGTGTCTTGCAATTTGCAAAACGTATACTTAGTTTTACGCTCGGGTTTAGGGAACTATAGGTAGGTTTATTATGGAAACTAGAAATATTCTTCAATATGAAAATATAGAAAATAGAATTGTTAAAACATGGACTTTGATTAAACAAAAATCATCAATAGAGATAAAATATTTTACATTATCAACCAGGTTCAAATTTTGAGCCCCAATTAAAAGCTACCCTAAAAATTAAAAAAGAAATACAAAAGTTCTAGGGTAGTTTATCTATTATATTTTGTTAATTATTATGAATCAAACCAATGAGCACAGAGACATGGTTCTGGCAATGGATTCATGTTTATGACAACTTTGTGAACAGGATAATTTTAGGTAACATCAAAATGAAATAGCTTATTTGTGGCCTTTTGGAAATCTCTTGAATGTTTTGGTTCAAAAATTATATAGGTATACCGGGTGACCTCGAGATTATACTGACCACTGATCAGGCGTTTTTAGCGTCATTAGAAATATATATTTTGAGATTTAGGGAGCTTACAGGAACGGCTATAAGGAAAAAAAGTAGTCGTAAAAACAGTAATTAATCACTTCTGATCATACCCGACGTAATGGAAACTGTGTTAGGTATTTTAAATGGAACAACCTGTATATTTTTGCTATTTTCGATTTTACCTATTAATCAAAATCTAAGTCATGTAACCCTCCCTATACCTATCTATGATAGTTTCGGATACAGGACGTGCTACTAAAATTATTTAAGTGGATGCTGGTTAAGTGTCAAATTTAAACATTTCCGGATTACCTACAGGTAAACTGAAAGTGAAAGTTTTAGTAGTTTAATAGTTAATATACCGCAAAAATCTGTCCGGTGTTTCATTTAAAATAACAAAGTTTCTATTATTTCTGGTTGGATCGAAAATGACCCATTAATTATTGCTTTTACTCCTATTCTTTTCTTGATGGACATTCCGGTAAGCTCCCCATATTTCGTATTGATATCTTTTTGTATAATTAAATAAAACGCCTGCTTAGTAATCTCGCGGTCACCCGGTATACAGGGTGTCCTATTTCACTGCTTTTTGATGCTCAGTTGTTTGTTTCAAATTTATTATAACATAAACAGAAAAAAACATAGCTTATTTGGATTAGACTGTGCTTTAATGCAAAATAGATACAAATATTAAAAAAATTAATATCAAAAAATACAAAAAAAAAACTTAAAAACATAGGTAAGTATGACCCCAATACGCAAAATTGACCTCAATAAATTAACTTTAAAATGGTCTAGTTCAAAAATAGCAGGTCAGGAAAACAGCCAAAATCAGAAATAGGAACTTGTGCATTTAATTACAAATAATCTTTGAAGCTATTTTTTGCAGCCTTAAATTTCTGTTTGATTTCTAATTTTTGATGCCGTTTTAGATATAAATGCTCATTTTTCAATAGTGGTATTGGCTCATAAAATGTGAACTTATTTTCCACTATTTGAATGTCTTCATTTTTCTCTTTTGGCCAAATAGGTGTCGAGGGACGACTTTAAGGGATTTAATTTTCTTGGAGCTCTTATCAATCCATCCTCTACAACTCTACCAATGTACCATGTCCGTAAATAACATACTGCATAATAATTTTCCAAACGTATATCAATAGAGCCTTTGTTGATATTTTATCTTCCTTTTACTTCTTATTTTTGTTTTTCAAGGAACCTCCCCATTCGCTTGAAAGTCTTCCTAACTTGTTAGAAAAGAGCCAATAAACGAGTGGATTTCATTACTAGCATTTCTTTGTTGACTTTAACACCTAGAAATGAACGATCTTCCTTTTGTTTCTTTTTGCTCCTTAATATTTAACTCAGTAATACCTTATAAATCCTCAAATGCATTATTTTCATTGTCAATATCTTGTCTGTCTTCCTCGTTTACCGTTTGCCCCTCTATATCTTGATTCATACCGAGATTCATACTCGGATTCATATTCATAGTTAAAATATTAAGGATATTAAATAAAAACTATTTTTACGCATTTGCGCTTCTTTGTTCATACCTCGGTTCGGTACATATAAAAATATTTTGGAGGCCATATTATAATTTTTATCTATGATCTTTAAAACCGAGTTTAAATTATGTATTTCAGATATCTTTATAAAAATCGATATGTAGGTTTTTCTCGCAACAATATCGTTTACTTAATTAAAAATTTAAAACTGATGGTGCTGGAATTTCTCATACAGGGGTGTATCAGTGGAAAGTCGAGTGGGAGTAAAAAATTAATGTCATACTAAATATACGTCAGATTTATTTATGTAGCAGTGGAACACATACAGAGTGTGGCATAAGTTTGGAAACCCCTGTTTTATTTGGAAACCACAAATTCGTTTGCGACAAAATTAAGATCCCTCGGATTATCCGAAGTTCCTGATTTCAAAATGATATCGGCAGTGTTGCCACTCATTCAGATTTTTCTCTACCATCATAGCCAAATGTCAAATTTTAAACGAAACGTCAAATTTATTTTTTCTGCAATACAGAGTGAAACAAACTATTTTCTCACCATTAGGATCTCGAAAACCATAAGAGATACGAAGTATGTTAAATCGGGACAAAGTTGCGCAATTTAAAAGTCATTGATATGCCGTTGAGAATTTTACAAAATTCCGACTACCTTCGTAATAAACCGAAAATCAGCTATTTTATTTTAATTTTGTTCTGACTTTATTTAAAGAGATAATATAAAATGAATTTAACATTATTGTTGCCATTTTTTTTCCTTTACAAGACGGTAGTATCATATTTGAAATCTAGCGTTTCGTGTCCGGACCCCCACCATCAACTTTTTTTTAAATACGGACCTGTGTTTTTTATTTCATTTTTAGAAGCCTTTGGTTTCCCAAAACCAACGATGTATCACACTTGTCCAATAGCGGTAACAAATATTCTCATAAGTGAAATCGAGTCAGAAAAGATTGCCCTCTCTCTGTCTAACACATTATTTCTTATGGAAAAAATCTAGATTTGTTGATTTATTAGGAAGTGTGAGACATCGTTGGTTTTGGGAGAACAAAGGCTTCTATAAAATTAAATAGAAAATTCAGGTCCGTATTTAAAGAAATGAAGTTGATGATGGGGGCCCGGACACGAAACGTCAGATTAAAATTTGATACTGCCATCTTATAAAACAAATAATAATGTTAAGTTCGTGTTATATTATATCTTCAAATAGTCAGGAAAAATAAAAATGAAATAGCTGCTTTTCGGTTTACTACGAATATCTCCGGAAGTAGTCGGAATTTTCTAAATTTCTCAACGACATATCGATGACCCCTAAATTGCGCAACTTTGACCTTATATAACAGACTTCGTATCTCTTATGGTTTCCGAGATCCTAATGGTGAGAAGCAAATTTGTTTCACCCTGTATAGATTTCCCACTCCAATGCCAGTTCAGTATAGTTCATGTCAGATAGCTAGCAGTGTATAAGGGATACTCTGTATACGAACTGGTATTATACAGGGTGTTATTTAAGTACGCGGCCAAAGTTCACTCCTCGGTTCACTCTTTGAGTGATTTTAGGACGAAAAGTTTATATAAACATAGGTCCGGAAATGCATTGTTTCCAAAATACAAAGTGTTCAAGTTTAAGAAAAAAAACGGTAGTGTACGCCGTTGACTTCTTTCTAATTTTGGTATTTATTTCGGATTAAGGAACTAAAAATACAACTTTTTTGTCCCTTGAATTATTTTCGTATCTTTCTTACTCTTTAGGGAAAAAAATAAACACCACTACTTATTACATGTCCCTAGACTATATCACAAAAAAGGTGATTTTTTTTCTCAAAAACTAAGCAAGATACAAAGATAATACAAGGGATAGGAAAGTTGTATTTTTAGTTGCTAAATTTGAAAAAATATATGATTTTTCAAAAGTGAGTGACTTCCGGGACGCCAATGGACTTAAAAATAATTAATTATGGCTAAATTAGCTCCTTGTAATGTAAATACTACCGCCGAATTTTAACAAAATCGACCAAAAGAATCTTATTAAGATTTTTACAAAAAAAAAACTATTTTTTTTAAGTTTGACATCCTGTATCTTGGAAACAGTGCGGACATATGTTTATATGTTTATCTTAAAATCACTCGAGGAATTACCTCCTGAGGTTTGGCTACGTACTTAAATAACACCCTGTATTATTGACGACAACGAATTCAATTGTTGTCAACAAACGCGTACCATAAAAATACCGAGAAAAATACCTAACGGTTTTTTGTACGTGTTTATGACAAATACTATACCCAGTTAGCACGTAGCCGCTCCTTTGGTACTTTATATCATCTATTTTAACGAACATTTTTGTGGATTATGAGCGATTGCGAATGGATTGCGATAGGATTGCGAAGGATTGCGTGGATTGCGAATCGATTTCGGGGGATTGCGAAGCGATTGCGATGATTGCGAAGCGATTGCGTTGATTGCGAAGCGACTGCGAATGATTGCGATAGTGATTTCGGCGATTGCGAGTGAATTTGTGACAGTATTGCGAGAAGTGAATCACCCCTCGATTTTGAGTATCTGAATTATATTTAAGGCATAGGCTGCTTCATAACTTTAAATTATTATTAAAAATTTAAAGAAAGTCAAATTAGACTGCCAATAGTTTAAAATGTATTTTTGTCAGCTTCTATAAATATACATAAGTATTTAATGTTGTCCTCTTAATTCCCTAAGGATGAACCCTATACTATACATCACTTAAATATTGGATCGCAATTTCATTAGAATAATTTTTAGCTATGAAAATAATTTTAGAGTGATCCTTATGAGAACAGCTCAGGTATAATCAGCAATGAAGTTTTTAGAAATATCATCTGTAATTGGTTGAAACCATAAATTAGTATATTCTTATCTTGATCAGCTATCTTTGGCATCATGCTTATTTGTATTATAACTGAAATGGCAATATATTTATAGAAAGCTATTTATTTATCGGTCACACTGTTTTGTTAACAGTGCCAAAATGTAGACAAATTAAAGATCTTATTTAATTGTATGTTCTGATGTACATATTACTTTTAATTTACTGAATTGTGAAATAAATGACTAGATTATAAGAAGGGGCTATAGTAAATAAAGGGAATGAATTTTCTTTCATTGTCAAGAATTGCTTTTTTTATAAATACCTATTGGGTTGAAAAGTTTTATTATTGACTTTAAAAGGCAACTCCTTCAATTGGTAAGAGCTAAGATTTAAAGGGATAATTGTGAAATAGTATTTTTTATATTGTAATCATAGGTAGAAACAAAACTTAAATTGTCCTTTATATTCATTGGGTCTTGGAACGATAGTTATGAGGGCAATGCATCCAAATATATTCCAAAGTAATTTAAGTTGTATGTATAGGTGTCAACATTTTTTGGTCCATGACTGTAAATGTTTATTTCCTGAAATAATATTTTACTATATAAACACACGAGGTTTCAAATTACGTATTGTATTCAAAGTATGAATGAATGTGCTTGTGAATATTATTTGTTGTATTCCAATAAGATGGCTTTAATTTGATTCTATTTCAGCTAAAAGTGTTTTAGTTCCTTTTTATATTTCTATTTGTAGTGAAATAGTACATACCAAAAATAGGATATATTGTATAGATGTAAGTACCAAATCCAATAATTATTGTAATTAATTGTATCACTCAGTTTTATATGTTTTATAAATGTCTTTCAATATATACCTACTTAATTTTATAAATATGTCTTAATTATTTTATATATTCTACCTTATTGAACGTGTTGATTATGATAGTATATAAGCTTATTTTATGGCCATATTGTTCACCAAAAATGTTGACTCATTTTAAAAGATATTTCTTATGGTATAAAAAGCAGGTCTCAATAACCGGGAAGAGCCAGCGTTTTTCTCATTAATTTGCTATATGATAAAACAAATTTGAGCAAGTCTGCTAGTACTCGAGACACTGATGTGTAAACATATCCTATATCGACATCATCGACATGAAAATCTAATGCCACCTTAGGCCGGGTGACGCCTGAATATTTAACACATCAAAAATCGTAATTGCGATGAAAATAATCGAAACCTGCGTACTACGCTTTTTAAGCATTGAACGTTTAAACAAACTGGAATTAATACCAAACTAACCATTTACCTAGATTCTAGATGTAAATTATTATGGGTCATTTCTACTAAATTTTTATTACTACCTAGTTTTAATCATCTCCTCATGATGCTAACATGGATTTAGCAAAACGCGCGTCGAGTGCAATCATTCTGTGTAGGTATTGTGGATAAAACTCCGTTTTAGTGCATTTTGCTGAAGGTTCCAAACCCCAACATAGTGGTAAATTCTTATTAGACCTATGGATCTCAGTGAGGGTGGAAGTTATTGTCATCTTCGTTTAACCCGCGAATGGTGACTGATAGGATAGAATACCGTTTATTTCAAATTCAAATTATTTATTAATGTAAGTGTCTGACGGCTTATACAAGTCAAAATACAATGTTTAAACACAGCATATTCAATAACCAGCTACTCATCTCTATCGCAATCGGAAAGTTGGAGTATCGGGCACTGCACATACCTGGCAGTGCCCTTGCGGTTCAGTTTCACGGTCTCGTGATTTTTCAGGCAATGTAATGACACGAAGCGAACTGAATTTAAAATGAATATTCGCTTCAAAATCCACGACAAATTCGTCCAAAGCTACGTCTATCGCCCTAAAAAGACCGGAAATTTCGGATTTTTATACAATTTTGCCATTTAAAATCGTTTTCAAACGGATTTTAGACGATTAGGCGGCGGCGGCGGTTACATTGGATAAGAATTCGTACGAAAATTTGCTCGTACGAATTCATGCGAATTCGTAAGAAGTCGTCGGAAGGAAACAAATGCGTATATTAACATATTTGTGGTGATATTGCTTACGATTATTTCTTACGAATTCGTGCGAGTTCGTACGTGTTTTCAATGCGACCAAAATATTTTGTTTTTTTGGGTAGTTGTTCGTACGACTAATTGAATTCGTTGGGCATTAAGTGACATGTATTACAAAGTACTGATTACTTTGGTTCACGAACTAAGATCCCTATGGGATCAGAAAAGCAAACAATACCATAATAGAGAGTTAAATAAAAAATTATGGAAAGTAGCGGCTGAAATTAAACTAGGAGGTGGTATTTCCATTTGGGTACTTACATATATTTATTCAATAACAAGTTTTAATGTTTAGCAAAAAATAAGTACAAAATATATTTATTTAACAACAATTTTTATGTTTAACATAAAATAACTATTACTTAGGTACATTTTCGAAATTGTTTCCATGTTTGGTAGTATAAGTGAAATTCCACACAAATCAACCCATGTGCTTCGATTTTTTCGATGAAAGATAGTATCTCAATAATGGTGATGTTCCCAAAAAATGAAACTCTTAGATAGAATCCATTATTACTTTATAATAAGTTAATATTCGTACGGTATTCGTATAAATGAAACCGAGCAGTGTAACCACCTACGTCGTAAGAATTCGTCATAACTGATTCGTACGAATTCTTACGAACACATTTTCGTACGAATTCTTATCCAATGTAACCGCCTAGTCGTACGAACAACTACCCAAAAAACAAAATATTTTGGTCGCATTGAACACACGTACGAACTCGCACGAACTCGTAAGTATTATTCAGATGCCCAGACGTTTAGAAAAATATTAGGTAAGTCAAGGCCCTCTTCTAAAATTTTCACTTGACTTTCCCAAATCAAAGGATGCCGCCGCAAGATGAGTAGCTGGTTATTGAATAAGCTGTGGTTTAAACTAGGTAAAATCATAAAAATAGTAAGAATAGGCAATATCAATTAATTAAATCAAATATAACACAAATACAATCAAAATACAGTTTAAAATAGATCACAAATTACTTAAAGTTACAATACCAAAAATACATAAAATTTTATGACGAACCATTTAAACCTTGAAACAACATAAAAAACTCCTCCTTGCTATACAGGGGGTTTTGTAACAGCAAGTCCCGAACTCTACACTTAAATATTGATGTCGAAATATTTTTCAAATTATCTGACAGGCAATTGTAGAATTTTGCCCAGTAGTTCGGTCCATTCCTACACCTCTCCAGCCTTTGGAGTGGAACAGATAGCTGTCCCCGCAGGCGAGTGCCATGAGAATGTCGCTGATCATTAGGTGGATATTTGCCCAAATTATTTTTCAGATATATAAGATTTTCCAATTATAGACTTGGAAATGTTAAAATTTTATTTTCAACAAACTTTTGTCGGCAATCCTCTGTACCCCAGACCAGCAACGATCCTCAGGGCCCTACGCTGCTGAGAAAATACCCTGCGCGACCGTGGAGCATGTCCCCAGACCACAACAGCGTAGGACATCACTGAATGAGCCTCTTTTTATTTCCAGTAATATACTAACCCTTGCCTGTTTATTCATCTTAGAAACTGCTTGCCTTATTCATAAAAACAAAACCGATTTTCCTAATCGCCAACAAATCCATTTCACGAGACAGATAGACCATGTGCCCCTACTTATCCCTCGCCTGAGCCTCATTAGAGACTCCTTCATTTATAATGGCTTAAAGATATATAACCACCTAAGCTTGGAGATGAGACGTAGCCTAAATCTGAGGACGTTTAGGAAGAAGTTGAGGGACCGGCTGTTGTCGAAGGCATTTTATGGCATTGACGTATTCTTTAAGCAGGATAGTATTTAGATATGCTAGGTGTGCCATGTATTACTTAGTATTCTGTTAAGTGTGGTACTTTTGTACTTAGCGTATATGTATTTGTGTCAAGATTCAATTGACTACAAAATTGTGTATGTGTCAAAATTTTAATCATGCTTTGTCGATAAGATTTATTCATTGTAATAATCCTTGGACAATAAAGCACTTTCATTCAATGAAACAGCTCAAAATACGCAACACGCTATCCGCTACCGCACGTGAAAAGTTTCGCAGCACAAACACCGTACTGCTCAACTTCTTAGCTAGATGCTCCACGTGGACATCCCATCTCAGACCATCATCGACATAAACTCCCAGAAACTTAGTCGCGCCCCGAGAGAATGGACAGGCTGGGGCTTCCCTGAGAGAGAACAGTACTCGATTTGTTTTACTATCATTTAACACCAGGCTGTTAAGGTGAAACCAATTTTTTGCTCTTAATTGTGCCCGATCCGCGCTGTCCAAATAAATCCTCCACGCTCTCTCCTCGTACAGAGATTGTGGTGTCATCAGCAAACACAAACATAACATAATGTTCATATAGAAGAAAAAGCAGGGGGGCCATTACAGACCCCCTGTGGAACACCTATATCGACAGTTCTTGTTTGTGATGACACCCCATCTACCGCGACCCTTTGGACCCTGTTTAGCAAATAGGATCTAACAAAGTTGATGCTTTCCCCGCTAAAATTGTAGTACAACTTCCTGAGGAGCAACTCGTGCGTTCAGTGCACGTATTACCTTTACTATAGTAACATCCAACCCGAAAACATCTCTAGCATATTTACTTTTAAGGTTCTTAATAACTTCTCTAACTTGATTTATAGTAACACTTTTGAACGTGAAATATTGGGACCACCAGCGGGACTGAAATGGAATGTCCTCGATAGAGCAGTTTTTATTTTGAAGTAAAATTTTTGCTGCATCAACAAAGAAATCATTAAACTGATCTGGACTTACATTAGTAGTAATGTCATCTTTTTTTGAACAAGATCTATTGTTATTTATTATTTTCCAGATACTTTTTGCTTTGTTAGTGGAGTTTAAGGTAAATCTATCATGATAGCGTTTTTTGGTTTCCTTGATTGCAATTTTATAGTGCTTTCTATAGGTACGTTTTTGATCTAAGAGTTCTGCGGAGGGGAAGGATATTGTTTATAGAGATCATGTAATAAGTTCAATTGTTCCCTCATTTCCTGTAGTTCTATGGTAAACCAGGGAAACATATTCTTTGATTGCTTTATTTTATAGTTTTTTTTTAGGAAAAGAGCATTCAAATGGTTCTTGAATTACTTTACAAAATAGCTGACATTTTACATTAACATCTTTTTCATTATCTGACAGAAAAGACCACTGGTATAGCGTTCTAGTAAATTATAAAATCTAAATTTACCTTCTTCAGTTAAGGGTCTAAATATTGTTATTGTTACGTTATTCTATTATTGCTAGTTAAATCGGTAATTGAAAAGTGAAATTCTAAAGCGTTATGATCTGACAAATTATTATCTACTACAACCACGTTAATCTGATATATGTTATCAAAGTTGACAAATATATTAGCTAGGCAGTTTTGGCGGCGCGTTGCAACCCCTACCCGCGCATGGAAACCAAAAGACTCCAGCAAATCAATTAATGATTTCGCTTCATACTGGTCTGTTCCAAAATGTACATTGAAATCTCCCACCAGAATGATTCTCTTCCGATGTCCCACGCTACCGAGCCAGCTGTGTCATAAAGGTGTTGAAGTCTCCAAGTGGAGACCTGTAAATACATATAATAAATAGATCAAAGGATTTTACAAGTACACAACATAGTTCGATGCTCCTTTCGATTGCATATTCCTGGATCTTAGTGATGGTAGATTCAAGTGCCAAGCTCGTAAGGATCGCTGCTCCACCTCCCCTCATCTCATCACGGCACTATACCGAGCCCAAATTGAAACCCGGAACAAGGAATTCTGCAGCCTCTTCATGGCTTAGCCAATGCTCACATACACAATATGTCCAACTCCCTGTCAGCCACGCAAAGGTGAAACTCATCCTATTTGTTTCTTATTGACCTTACATTTTGATAAAAAAGTCTAATTATTTGATGTGATGCATGATCTGAGGACGTCGGACATTCCTGTGTAGCTAGTACATTTTTACATGATGCACTTCATTTAATGCTGACGACGTCTGAGGTTCATAAAATGGTTTAGGACCACGCCTTTCGGTCACGATTCTGCTGCTAGAAAGATATCTTGAAATTCCATATCAACTCCCTCACGAAAGCTGCTCTTTATGTAATTCTTTTTTGTGCGGATTTTTTCACAAATAGAATCTATTTTCATGTTTGTTTTTATGTAAGTCGATACGGTTTCTGGAGTTGTTGATGGAGAGACCAGACACAAAGAACCAGGATTTTCTGGTGGCTTCCTGTAGGCTGCTCTCCGCTATGTCCTTTTCTCCTCTTACTTATAATGAACTTCGGTCCACAGCCCTTCCTCTCGTTACTCTCGGCTGTAACTACTCTACAATCTCCGGAAGGGGTGATATTTTTACCCATGTCTTTACGGTGCAATGAACTGCTTTCAGGTGCAGTGGTTAGATGTTGTGCTTATGATACGGCGGCCCGGGTTCGAATCCCGTCAGTGGCTAAACATGTGTTTTTAAGGTTATAGTACTACTACGTACTCTCTGTTGGCCTCTGCGTGAACAATTCGCAGCCCTATCCGGGCTTAGCAAGAGCTGGAGCGATCCTTCCAGATTGGTTACACGCTGGTGGACAGAGATACTATTTTTAGACCCTCCAGTATGTCGAGTATGTACTCCTGGAGGCTCCGACTTGTACATGCACGACTTGTTTTAGGGTTCGAACACCACCGGCTGGACATTCACAAGCATTTAAATCTTGTATATGCACTGGGCTCAAACCCCCGGCTGGACGTCCGATTCTTCCTCGGCGAATCAAAATGGTTCCCGAACGCTCTTCACCCCCCCCAAACTGAAGACGAAAGGGCCGATACCTGACAATGAACCTTGGATACCCGACACGTGTTCACTCGACCTAGAACGAATCGGAAGTCTTACAATTTCGTCTCTGATACATTTGCCTTTTTAAAATCCATTCAAACCCAAGAATTTCAAATTTCGCTTTAAATTCTTTCAAACTTATATTTTCCTTTAGTCTCCCCCTTTATAAACGGTTGCAGGCAGCCGACCTTCATTGAGGACAGTGGCGCACCCAGAACTTTTTTTTCGGAGGGGGCCCGAACCGAACTGTTCATCCATTTGATTATGTGAATGTATTTGACATGTAATTTTTAGTTGATTCTTTTCATTCTATTTGGCACATGTTTGCATAAAACGTTGAATTATGTAGACATCACGAAAGCTTAAACATTTCTGCAAATGTAAGCAGTTTTATAAAAATACGACAATCTTCAACATGACCATAGCATTGATTGAAGAAAAGAAAGATCCGCAAGCTTACGGGTAAAAACGTGACACCAAAAATGTCCTGCTCTTACATGGCGACAACGGAGAAATCTCCGCGCGTTAACGCGCTTCGCCGTGTGAGAGCTGGACATTTTTGGTGTCACGTTTTCCTTAATTTTATTCCATTTCCATCCATTGCATTATGTACTTAAATATGACAAATGCATCAGAAAGTTTGTACTTCTGTACCTTCCGTTCTTTATCATCTGCGGTTCATAGACGCGTTTCGTCAGCCAAAAAATGTTTTTGTGTCGTTAAATTTTAAGTAAATAAAATAGTTATTTTTGTTACAAGTACCTAAAATGGAGTTTTTTAGGACGAATCATTGATGTTTCCGGAATAGCAGATGAGTCCTGAAAAACTTCATTTAGGTGCGTGTGACAAACACTATTTTTTGTCATACGCTCCCAAAATTTTGTTATACGCTTTTTACACTTCTTCAGAACGCTTAAATTTGCAAATTTACCATAATTTTTGAAGTCCTAATGTTCGAAAAAGTTAGCTTAGAAATTGATATCGTAGCAACTATTTGACAATTTTGTCATGTCATTCGAAATTTGACATCTAGACATATTCAGGAATTTTGGAATAGTCCGTAAAGGTTGCCATGACGACTTTTAGGGACTAGGCCTAAAAAGAAGCATTTTACGGACACAAGTGAGTCCGTAAAATAGCTATTTTTGGGAGCGTATGACAAAAATGTATTAATAAGTAAAACGTTTTATTTTTACTAACTAAAGGTAATATAGAAAAACAAACCTTATAAAAAGTTGAAAGTACGCAAAAAAATCAAAAAATTTTAAAGCAAAATTCTTCGTTTTGTTTTTGACATTTGGTCCAAAATTTCTTCCACAGTAATTTCAATATCTTGATTTACATAAAGAACATCCAATCTATTTAATCTGCCCTCTCCCATAGTGCTACGCAAATGATTTTAAATATTTTAAATTTGCGAATGACCTTTCAGATGTGGCTGTTGTAATCGGCAGTCAATATTTGTACAAGTTTTTATGTTCGGGAAAATATTTGGATCACACTCGGAATACACTTTGTTTAGAGCTTCCTTCAGTTTCTTATTGCTATTGCATTTTAATACCACAGCTCAAGTTCAGCTTTTAACATCGTTTTGTTGGAAAACTCTTCAAGGAACTCATTAATTTTGTGCAAACTGTGAAATTCCAAAAAACATTTATATTGACTGTCAAAATCTTGCGTATCATCAGGAAAAAAACATCCAAAATTTTGAATGATTTTTCGAGGCCTTAAAAATCGATATTCAAGATTTGCTAAGTTAATAATACTAAGCAGCAGATTCGGTTCTTATAACCAGTCGTTGCGGTAGTCTGGGTAAATTAATTTCAATATATTATTCCGATAAAAGGTCTTTAGCTTCTTCAAAAATATTTTGAAAATGATCAGCCAACTTCAACGCTTTAGAAAGATTTAGATCGATTGTTGGAAGTATTTTGCTTAAGGTCAGGTCAGTGTATATAATCTCTTTGAGCACGTTAGCGCGATTACCAATTTGGGAGTTTTAATTGTGGCCAATAATCCAGATGCCAGATGCTTCAGTGGAAGTGTTACGATCAGGCCATTGTTCTATTGTCTCCAAAGCTGCCACCAACTGTTTATACAATTCTTCAAAGATTAAAAGAGCATCAAAATCAAATCAAATCAAAATCTTTCACCATCTGGATCCTCTTCTAATAGAAGTTGCGTTTCGACTTCGCTTAATTAAATTGTGAACTTAAGAAAACTATAAGGAATTTTGGTCGCATTTTTGTTACAGGAGATACAAGTGCAAGTATAAGACAACACCTTTAAAGCTTGAGCATGAGCATCCTCTATGATTACATCAATAATGATTCATATGAAATTCGGCAGGAGGGACATTTTGAAAATTTGGCTCTTGGCAATTCACGAGCGCAAGTCATATTTTAAAATTCAGCATTAACCCAAACTATTTCGCCCTTAATATACTTATTTGCCAGATTATTTCAATTAATGATTAACAATTTATTTACTACACTTTATTCAAGGGAAGCACATAAATAGTACTGAAATTTATAATACTTCTTTTAGTTGTTTGAAACGAAACCCTTCACAGAAACACTGCATCAGTGCTGCTCTCTATTGCACAAAGGATTCGGGAAAACTTCCCTATAAAATTGGATTTATAGGAGATGGCGCTATGGCAAAAGCAATATGTAGGAGTATAAAAAGAAAAGGTAGGGTTAATAATATATTTTTATTAAAGAATAGTATATTATTTTATATGGAGGAAAAGTGATACTTTTCATGGCGCGCTCGTGTTTAACAGCCGAACGGAGTGAGGCTGGTAACAGAGAGCAAGCCATGAAAAGTAACTTTTCCTCCACCTAAAATATGCTGTTTTTTCTTCAAATGTCGACAAATTAATGCAACAATATCTCGTTTTAATAATAATAATAATAATTATTATTATCAAAGATAAGTTGGTTTGCAAGGCGGCTTAGACCTGACCAGTGTCGGTGAATAGGCACAGGTCGTTGCTATAGTAATGTTACGTTTTTCCCGTGGGTTCTTAACAAAATTACAACTTGACTATTTTCAACTAATACTCTCTTTATTCACTATCACTGTATACAATTTAACACTTTAAACTACTCTTATAACTTTACAACTAATATCTATTCAACACTCAATGATTAACTGAACTGAACTGCTAACCGACTGACTAACATTCGCCTTAGGTTTGCTTATATATAATCTCCAATCTAGCACGAATATTCGGGAAGTATTCCGACGCCACTCTATATGATCTCGACGAGGCCATCGAGATAATTCCAGTCCAGCGATCCTGATACTTCGCGACCGGCCGGGCGATGAGTCATACAGACAAAGAAGCGAGGGGCACGGCGGCTAGTTGTATAGGGTAGCACAAAAACGTTCGGATGGTTGTTAGGCTAGCCGTAACAGTAATGTAACATAAAGCTGTCAGTGGACACTGTCAACAATAATTATTTTTTTAAAATTGCGTCTCCGATTGCGTTTTAATTCCGTATTGATAAGCAGTTATTGAGTAAGTTCGATTAAATAATAACCAATTTGTTCCTAAATTAGTGATTTTTAGAAATGCAGTGCACAAATTGAGTGATAAATACAAATTTTAGTTTAATAATTCTTGAGTTGTTGACGCTTGCTTTGTTGTTTGTTTGTATCTATGTTGCTATGGTAACACTTTTACCTCCGCCGGCGGAAAAGTGAAAAGTAAAGCTCCGGCGGAGGAAAAATGAAACTTCACGGCCGCCTACACAGTCGAGTAATGACGGATTTACTGACGTTTGAAGAAAAAAGCCTTTTTAAACGTTAACATTTCGTAGTTTCTGTGATCTAATATCAGTGCGCATCTTATCCATATATATATTTTCAAATTTTAGGACTGATAGATTATTCTCAAGTTTATGTCGCAAGTCCATATTCAAAAAATTTGGACTCATGGAAAGCACTAGGAGCAAACGTATCTACTAATAATTCTGTGGTAGCTAAAGAGTCCGACATCATATTTTTAGCTGTCAAACCACACATTCTGAAAACCGCTTTGCAAGACATATTAAACAGTTCATTGGCAACTCAAATTAGAAATAAACTCTTTGTATCCATTTTGGCCGGAATAACTACAACAGATCTGGAAAAAGTAAGTTACGGATAGTTTTTGTTACTTTGTAGTCTTGCCTTACTTAATTCCTTGGCAATTCAGCGACAGCAAAAAAACAATGATGATGATTAGGTACCTAATGGCGTTTTATGAAATAAAATCTAAATAAAAATATAAAGCCAACAAAGAATTTATGATTGACAATAATACACTAGCACAATTCAACAAATGACAATAAAATTATATTATTAAAAATAAAGGTTTAACCAGAAAACTTAGAATGAATATTTAATCACTGTTTTACGATAATAATTAGAATTGGGGGAATGGGACAATTGGCAAAAAGGTACCAGCAATGTTTTTATAAGAATAAACAATGGTACCAGCATAGTTTTTTCGATAATAACTTCAATAGAGCAAACAACTAAGACGATAAAAAAATAAACGTGTAATCACATAATACACAACTGAAGTGAAACTTCTCCAAACACACAAGCATACCAGGAAAGGGGTTAATAAATTGGGTTAATGGTATTATTTGTACACTAACAATTGAAAAATTTTTGAATTTATTATAATTCTACATTATCATTATAGTCAGAGTTATTCTCCAAACATGAAACAATAGACTTATGATAACTAAAATATCAAATATAAATTATACCGCTGTATACAACGTGGCCGCTGGGCTAAATGGCTGCCTGTAACGAACGTTGCATTGAATCACGCTCACGGCTCAAGCGATCACCACTACCTACTATAGCGTTGCATGTTTTCGTTACACAGCAATTCGCATAAAACGAACTTACCCTACAGTGTGTAAAGAAGTTTCACTTCAAAAAATTAATGTCCTTGAGGACCACACATCAGAAGTGAAACTGCATCAGCACAACACAGAAAAGGATAAAACTTAATTTGTTTAATGTTGCATAGGTTTTGATAAATAAAATAAAATTTTCATTTTATGCGAATTCCTTCCCCGGGTAGGGGAGTTTTAAAATACCAACTTTTATAATTAATAAATTATGCACTAAAATGAAAAGAATAAAATATTTTTAGTGAAGATTTTTTTTTAAATGTTAATAAGCATATTTAAAAGCTTTGACTCAAAAATAATTTTTAAATAAACCTAATTTCAGTTATAGTAATCTACTTGCTACAAGCCAATACCTCTTCCAGGAGGTATTGGACAAGCTTTTAAATCTGCTCATTAACATAAAAAAAAATTGTTTTTCTTGAGTATAAAAATATTTTTTTCTTTTAATTTTAAAGCATAGTTTATTAATTATAAAAGTTAGTATTTTAAAGAATCATTTATTTTATTGTCATTATTTTACGTATTGAAAATTACATACAAGAACAATGACAATTGTAGTTGGTTAGATGCTCAGGGAAAAAATTGTGCAAAGTGCACTTAATTTGCTCCTTTCGTGTATGCCAACCTAAATTCTAAATTATAACGAATTATTGTGGCGTGAATTTTAATTTTTTTAGCTTGTAAGCTTCATTGGTCGAATTATTATTTATTTTTATATTCAATGAACACACAAACAGCGTTTTAATGGTACAATACTATGTAACTGTCTTTCATATCCCCATAAAAAGACAATGACTATGTTAAAATACATAAGATCCACAACAGATGTAGGGGGAAGTCCTACAGTATTGGGCGGCCTGCAGTATCGGCCAGTGGCAGTTTCGAAAGTTCGATAATAGATGGCACGAAGCTAACTGCATTTTCGGGGCAACGTTGAGTAATATTCATGTTTCCCTTCCTAGATTTCTGTTAGTCTGTGTTTGTTTACTGTCGGGAGTAATTTTTGCGCGCCAAACGTTGTCTTGTCAGCCCAAAGCAGTCATTCAGCATTCAGTCAAAGCAGAGACAACAATGTTGTCTCTGGTCAAAGCACTGAAGTAAACAACAACTTGTTTACTTCAGTGGCCCAAAGTTAATATTCGGTACGTTATTTTGAAAGTTTTTCAAAACAGTAAGCACTGGTACGTATTCACGATTACATCTATCTAATCTACGATATGTTATCGTTCTGCAATAATGCTTGGATTTTCATCAGTACATACTTAGATATAATTTTCTTGTAGTTCCTGCAGTATTGGCCACACATAGATATGTCCAGCAGTATCGGCCATTTTTTTCCTGTGTTTTAAGATGTTGTTTTTCGTTACATGCTTAAGAATATGGCAAATAAGCAAACAGATAACAAACATGGGAAGAAGCGAGGGACCTGGAGCCCTGAAAATATGCACAAAGCGGTGGAGAAGGTTTTGAGTAGTGAGTTGAGTGCCCGACAGACAACATGTCCCTTGTGCATGGAATCACAGGATGAAGATTGGATTGGAAACTGCAAGAAATGGGCCCACGAAGCCTGCGCTAACATTTCTGAATTATCGAACAATTATCTTTGCGACTATTTTATTATATAAATGGTTAATATTTGCTGGCCGATATTGCAGGACACTTTTTGTTGTGTTATTAAATTTTTGTTTTGCAATTTAACAAATAAAATAACTATTTTCTACATTTATTTTTGTTTTATTGATAATAGTTACGCAAAAAGTATTATTCTGTAGATAGCGACCGTTACTTGTTATTGTTAGATTTTTTGCTTTACTTTGAAAAGTCCTTAAGGTGACGATACTGTAGGACTTCCCCCTACAACAAAACACAAAATATACTAGACACATAAAAAATTAACAAACAGAATAGCATAATTTGTTACATCAATAGCAGGATCAGGGATTTCCGCAATTAATAGCACTATCGAGAAGCCGTGTTTCTGTAGGTACTTTTAAGTAATAATCAACTGCAATTCAAAATGTAAAGGCACATACTACATACTTATTACACAAATCATAAATTTGGATATTATTTCGTTTTTGCCAATGTTCGTTCGGCTATAATCTAATCGAAACATATATTTGTAATTGTCTCGTACTTCGAGACTGCCGCGGCGCTCTGAAATTCAACAGTGCCACAAGGCAGGTCAGTCGATCAAATTCAACAGGAGTGTATACCCGAAAAGAGAGAGTCAGAGTGCATCTGTGATTTTGTAGTGTCTGAAAGTAAACCACTAACTAGTAAGCGCTTCTTGAAAGACAGTGTTACTTTGTAAATATTATGCTTGAATAGTAAAAAAAATACGAACTGGATATAATGCGATATATATTTCAGATCGTTAGTACAATGCACAAAACTCTCGCTCATTAATAAGAAGCAAAAATAAGATGGGTCCTAGATGGGAATCCTGTGGCATTCCTGAGAAAACACGGTTTTCTTCTGACACAGAGTTGCCAATCCTAACGACCTGGGTCCGGCCTTCGATATAGCTCCCAAACAATAATGGATTATAATTGCCATACATTTCCAAAAATTTTTAAGCATAATGCGATGATCTACTCGATGCAATGCCTTCCGAAAATCAAAATAAGCAGTGTCTATTTGTAAACCTGCATGGAAAGCAGTGGCCAAAAAGTTTAAAAATAGGCTCAAACTTGTTTGGCAGGATCTACCTAGGAAAAAAAATGAAGCTGAAAAGCCGAGATGCTATTCCTGAATACATTATAGAGAAGTCTCGTAACTATCTTTTCCAAAACTTTCGCCGCACAACTCATCTAGAAATTGCATACCTACATCGTTTCGGCTACCACCCTTGAACAAGGCCGTAACATTCGCCGATTTCCACAGAGCCGGAAAACAATCGGGCCCTGACCCTTATTGACAACAAGATCAATCAATCTGGCAAGCACGACATCACTGTCAACGGAGAACGGAGACACATTTGCACCACTAGCCCATTCTCCATTCTCTGCCCAGATAACCCAACTACAGATCCGAAAGCGCATGAAATATCGAATCTCGTTTTATGACGCGTCTATCCGCGGAGTTGAATTGCCCGCACAAAGTAGTTTTAAACATGCGGTTGGCAATTGGTAAAAGACTGGCCGCGCCAATAACCAATTTTATGTATGTATATGTGAGTATCCATTATGGTATATTGTGCAACAAGTGTGAAAAGTCTTTTCAGCACGTGCTTTTTCTACGACTGCTACATACAGGGTGCCCCACTGGGAGTGTGGTAGAATAGTATATTGTGCAACAAGTGTTGAAAATAACACCTACGACTGCAAATAATATTGATATTATATTGTATTTATTATAATATAATATATCAAGCATCTTGTCTTTAAATTAAAATTTATAGTTTACAAACACCATACAAACACTTCTACAGCAATTTGTGTAACTAGTTGATGAGTAGGTATTGAGGTGCCAGGGCTGGGACAACGCCCTACCCGGGGCGCCCTTTTATATAGGTTTCGTCCCTCATTCTAGGGTGTCAACCTTAATTTTTGGAGTTTTTCTTTTCATATCTTTGGAAAAAGGCGCCATTCACCGGCGGTCTCCTCTTATGACTTTGCCTTCCCTCGGGGGACCCATTTTTTACATATTCGGAAAAGGGAGCATCCGGGGGTGAAGCCCTAAATTGGGGATCCTTGAGGCCCATAGCCCTGAAATGGGACCCCTGGTACGGGGCCTATTTTTCACAGATTTTAAAATAGGGCCCTCGGGGGGCGAAGCTTTTGAATGGAGCCCCGGGTGTGGGAGCCTCATATTTGACACATTTGGAAAAGGGCCCCCCCCCTGGGGCGAAACCCTAAAATAAGGCCCCAAGGGGCGAAACCCTAGAATGGGGCCTATAGTACGGGAGTCCCATTTTTTACAGATTTAGGAATGAAGCCTCCGGGATGAAGCCCTAAAATTGGGCCCCAAGCCTTAAAAGGGGGCCCCTGGTATGAGAGTCCCATTTTCTACAGTTATGCAAAAAGGGGCTCCTGGGGGGTGAAGCCCTAAAATTTGAACCCCTTTTTTAGAGATCTGGGAATGGGACCTCTGAGGGCGAAGCTCTAAAACGGAGACGAAGCCCTTTAATCTAAATACCCGAATAAGCGTGTCAAAAGTATACTTTGCACACGCCGTGTGCAAAGTATACTTTTCACACGATGTTTGAAATGTCCAGTTTTCAAGAGCAGTTGTTAGTGTGTTTTTGTCTATTTTCAGGGCAAAAAATATATAAATAACTTGCTTTAACATGTATAAATCACAAGACATACCTTTCTCGGTCTTTAGGGCACCTGAAAAAAGATTTATCGCCAGTGCATCTGTTTGAACAACAGGAATACAGGCACGTATAACCAGGCATGTCACTAACACATTTAAACTAATTTTATAATTTAATTTAAAAAATAAGATTGAATATGACTCCGTACTATTCCGCTTGTGGTTGTGTCCCGTTGTGTTGCGACTTAGAACGCTTTTTCCATACGGGCTCGCACTAAACTGTAGATAGCCAAAACCTGTTCAAGTCATCTACGACCATGAGTCATTCGCTGCGAAGTTTGTTGCACGCATTTAAATAGCCGCTTACGAATCTGTTTTGGGTTATCTGGGCCACTAGATATACAGGAGGCATTAATACATTCCGTACATGCATTTGGCACCTAGGGGGTTGTTATTGGTCTAACCATTAAAAAATTGAACTTCTATCCAATCAACGCGCGGTGCGAAAATTGTGTACGGAATGTAATTTGGTGCCAAATTCAGGTACGGAATGTAATAAATACTTTTGCAGTGTAAGGATTTTCCGAAGGCTTCAATCAAAGAGTATGGTAGAAGATCGGAAAGGATGAGAGGCCTTTTAAAGACAAGCGTCTTCAAACAGCGGTTTGTAGTTAGAATGCTAATTTGGCACCAACTATATTCCATACACGATTTTCGCACCCGTGCGTTGATTGGATAGAGTATAGAGGTTGAATGGTTTGGCCAATAAAAACCCCTAGGTACCAAATAGATCTCCGGAATGTATAAATGCATACGGGAGGTCAGCATCAGCACTGTCATGCTGGAGATAAACCGACTGAAAAAGTGGCTAATAAATTAACCATATATACTACTCCTCATTTCGCCAGGATACACAACATCGCGTTTGATCTGATATAATGACCATAGGGATTTTACATTTTGTAAGATATTATCTTTAAAACGATTTATTATAAAATTGACTGCAACATCTAACTGGTAGCAATATTTGCAGTTGTCAAAGAATAAAATTTTAAGCTATGTAATCCAGTATGAATGAATATGTAAAATGAACTTAATTTACGTCACTTAAATTGTTATACATTGCTTTTTGAACGAATATTTTCATTTAATAAGGGGGTGACGGCAGGCGTTGATGCACTGCGACCGAGGGAAAAGTAGTGCGCCGTATGATTTACTGACGGTTCCAAAACAAATGTAAGATCTGGAGCAAGAATCAGAGGGCCCGGCGTGGATGATGCTCACAGCATCAGTCTGGGTCATCTGGCATCCGTGTTTCAAGCGGAAGTTACTGTAATAAATGTCTATGCGGACGAGATCATCAGAAAGGGAAGTTACAACAACCCATCTGCATGTTTACAGATAGCCAGGCAGTACTGAAGGTCCTGATCAGGCCAACAATACAATCTAGAACAGTGAAAATTTGTATTGATTCCCTGGGTGAACTAGCGGCACACTGAAGTCTAAGACTGCTGTGGATGCAAGGCTACCAGGGGTCGATGGTCAATAGCACGAGAGGGAGCTAATACACCACTTATAGGACTAGAGCCCTCTTTTAGGATTTCCTATAAAACCGCAATACGAGGGGTAAAGGAACTATTGCGTGAACAACATCTCGTCTATTGGCGGAGGATGGATGGACACCAGCATTCGCGGCTGTTCATTGATGCGACGCGACGCGACGGTCCGAACAGGGCAAGAACTAAAGAAATTCTGAAGTTGAACCGTAATCAGCTCAGGATGGTTGTGGTACTCTTCATAGGACACTGCACTTTAAACAGACGCCTCAACAGGATTGGGGTGGCAAATGAACCTGATGCAGGTTAGGCGCAGAAGGGGACGAAATCCCTCTGCACATACTATGCAAAAGCCCGGTTTTAGCCAACTTGCGACATTTGTATTTCCGAATTCACGAAGCGACGAGCGTCGGCTCACCGCTGAACTGCGTTCTCAAATTCAATGGGTGCATGGGCATGATGCGGTAGAATTCAGCGAAGGTGGGCACAATATACCCCGAGTCTCAGTGCAGTGGGTTTTGGACCACACCACCTAAACCAATAATAATAATAATAATAATAAATTATCTTTGATAATTGTTTTTCGTAGCCACTCAATTCTGCACCACTCAAATCTGTCCTGCTTTTAAAATATTGCCAATGAATATAAGAAGTGATGTAAGAATCGGCTAAAATAAATTTACTTTTGCAGATGTTATCAAAATTTGACGAGAGTAGAGTAGTCAGAGTAATGCCAAATACGCCGATGTTAGTAGGGGAAGGATGTACAGTGTATTGTCCAGGATCAAGTGTTACGGAAAAAGATCTAGAGTTAGTCCACAGCATTCTAGAAGTTACTGGAATGTGCCAGTGTCTGCCAGAACATATGATTAACGCTGTAGGAGCTGTATCTTCTAGTGGTCCTGCCTTTGTAAGTATAAGTGCGCACTATTTCAATAAGTCAAAGAAAATGAAAATGCTATAGTGGCTTCTGTTTTAGTTTTAGGCGGTACAAAATTATAAATAATTTTGGAAACAAATTACCTAAACGCTCGAGAATTTATACCCCATAATGCATATTACATTTTCCAGTTAACGTGTCCAAATGCAAGAAAACAAATAAAATATCTCATAAAAATAATGAAGGCTTGCTAAATGTTTAATTAAATAAATAAATGTTCGATAAAAATAATATACTCTCGATAATAAAAAAAATTATTACTCATAAATACTTTACAAAAATAATATAGGCTCTGAAACGAGTTTGATCCACAATACCGAAACATATTTTTTGCATTCGACGCGCGTTTCGCTAACCATGTTAGCATCACCAGGAGCGTTTTAAGATTTTAAGATCTTTTACAGTCATACCCACTATGCTATATTAGTCGCTTCTCATTGGTGGATTAATGTCACTTTCACTTTATCTACGGTCGAGTGAGTTTATTCTAGCAGGTCTAAATGGTTTAGTGGTCAGATTCTGCGTTTGGAATGTGGACGTCCTGCGTTCAATTCCCGTCGGGGGCAATACATGTTTTCTTTATTTTTTTGAGGTTATGTTTGTTTGTTTTTGTAAATTTGGGTTAATTTCAGTTAGTTTGGCCTAGCTGCGCCCCGGAGCGAGTGAAACGAGCGGAGGGCTATGCGTTAAGAGTTAACAGTACTCTAAAGTGACGTTAACTCACCAATCAGAAGCGGCTAATATAGCATAGTGGCGTAGGACTGTAAAGGATCGTATTATGCTCATCAGGAGATGATTAAAACAGTTTTAATCATCTCCTGATGATGCTAACATGGTTAGCGAAACGCGCGTCGAGTGCAAAAATTCCGTTTCGGTTTTATGTATAAAATTTTGTTTCAGTGCATTTTGCCGAAGGTTCCAAACCCCAACATAGGGGAAATAATATAGGCTATCAAATTCAAATGTTTCCTAATTTAATAAATATTCCATAACAAATAATAAAGGTTCGCTAAACATAATGAATGTTCCGTATCAATTACAATGTTTCTTTGATTAAGATATATGCGTTAAAAAATAATAGATGCTCGATTAATTTAAGGAATGTTAAGTACCAAATTCAAGCGCTTACAGAATTAATTAATATTCGGTAAATATAATAAATGCTGGATAAATGAAATTAGGTCTAGTCGGTCGGGTGCAATAAACGATATTTTTTAAAAATCTTTTCAGACGGAAATCAACTCTGGTTTGTGTTAGATGAGCTATAACGCCCTTCATATTATTACAAAAAGTGCAAATTTGATGTAATAGGACATTTTACTTCTGTGGATTGGTGCAAAAAGAGCCAATATAAAAAATAACTGTTTTCAGATAGAAGTTTTTAAGTCCTTTTATAGAATCGGGGTCGAGAAATACATGGTCGTAGAGCATCCTGAAAGTTCTCCAATACTGTTACTGTTCTTTATAGTATACTTACATCATTTAGGGAAAAAAGTTGTAAAACTCAAAGTTTATAAGAAAAATAACATTGGCCCTTGGAAATTTGAGTAAGTATTGCCTTTGGTCCGTCAAAAGAAACAGAAATAATTATATAAATATTTAATTTTGGAACAAAAAACAAGAGTAAACATGACTTTTGTTTTAACTCTTTCAACTTCTTCCAAAAACTTAATTTTCATCTTCCTCTTCTTCAAAAGGCAGTGTATCATTTTAGACAGAAGTTAAAGCCTTTGGAAACTGTTGCTAATACATTTAACTTGGAGCCTAGAAGAAGATTTTGATGTACTTTAGAACACAATCAAACAATAATTTTCTTTTATTAGATATTTTTAATTTCTCAGTAGAAATGAAGCGTCCTTAGACAATACAATACTTAATGTTTGGAACTAAACTGAAGCCATTTAATTTTCAGTCATTGTACTGGATCTCCAGTTTCATTTTCTTTCAATGGACATACTGGTTATTTAGTAATGACTGAAAATAAAGAAAATCAGATGGGTCAGCTCATTTACTTTTACTGATGGTTTCTTTGGAATTGGACGAATCCGGTTGACCCAATCCCTTGGAATTTTGATTTGAAAACTTCTCTTTTTATGTCTTGCTTGTATGGTGTCAAGGTCCATATGTGTATGCCCAGATTCAAGAAATTTTTGGTTTATTGTCATGTCTCTATTTGTCTTTTTAAGTTCAGAAAGAAAATGGGTTAACATCACCGCAAAGTATATATTGCGGTTCTCCCCACCGCAGGAATTGTTCATTTTAACAATTTTTAACATGGTATGGAAGAGTAGTCAAGTAACGATACATTTCTAATGTACCCACCTCTAGCCGCAACTGCTTCATTCCACAGATAACATATCGCAATTTTTATTCTGCCTAACGTCAAGTTGAATATCCACAACTGTCTTTTATATAAATCGACAGCGTTTGTTAGGAATGGTGTCGCCAAACATTTTTGTAAGTTGAACGATTTTGTCGCTCATTTAGCTTCATTTCATTATTCTGCTAGATTTAGATGCTTATTATTTTCTTCTTAGACCGCTTGACTTTCGACTCAAGTTTCATCTCCAGCTTATCACATTTGCTATAACTGTGATTGTACGGAATATGGAAGAAAAAATTATAATTCTCAACAAAAATCTTTACATTCGTACATTCTATACTAAAATCTAAATAATACTTAGGTTGTTTGTAGGGTAGTAATCTCTGCCGGCAGTATTGCCAAAAGCGACTACGTTTCGACTTTTGTTGGTTTCATCAGATAGATGCAGCCATGTGGCAGAGAAGACGTCCAATCATGTAACTTGATATCATTTTAATTCTGCAGGGATTTTCTGTTCAGGAGACTATAGCTGAAGTTCTATCCATATCCCATCCAGGACTGGATAGTTCACAAATTTGGCATAACCCGGATTTTAAGCCGCCATGTATAAGCTTTGACGATTGTAGTTTTAATCTTCCCTTTTTTTTTGACATCATACCCACTATCAATGTGCCTGAAACCACGGAAAATAGTAAATTAAAATTATTTAGTAAATTAAAATTATTTAAATCATATAGTTTGTGCACATTAGGAAAACAAGATATTAATAAATAAATAAATAGTGTGATTCTGAACCATACACAAGAAGTGGAACTTCTTTTGCCATATACTATACGTTAAATCCCAGACCGTTTCACGGTCGATTCTTGTGAGAGATAGATAAAACTTCTGCGCGAATGACGTGGAAGAGACGAAGATAAAACCTGGCTATTCCATGCTCGTTTAGTTGTGGACTGGCCTCTACTTACGATGGGCCGTCACACATTTTGTAACGATCGCCTGGTCGTATCACACAGTTTATAACGTTTGTAACATTTTATAAAGTTTTCCTAACACGTTCACTAGCTTACTCTCCAGGCACAGCCTAAAGAAGTTTCATTCCAAAAATTGAGTGTGCTTATGGACCACATATTAGAAGTGAAACTTCTTTTGCCACATACATATAATAGGTTTTGAATGTTACATAAGTTTTCATAAAAAGCAAACGTCGCCGTCGTCGGCTCGATAGCCGGCTTTCTCTTGCTCCTACTCTCCTACAGTGTTTCTACGACGCAAAACTCTTCTCCTTCTGTCTTTACCAACGCTATATCTCGCTCTTTACTTCCGTTCGCCTCGCCGTGTCGCACATTTCGTAACGCATTTACGAGCTTACTCTCCAGGTGCCGGGCGCGTAAAGAAATGTCACTTAAAAAGTACGAAGTTTCATCGGTTTTCGCCTACTGTTGACATAAATACATAAATAAAATATAGCTATGAAGCTAAAAAGCATTACACAATGTCTCAAAATGTGACCTACATTTTGTTATATAATATTCTAAACGGAACATTTCGAATGTTATCGCCAATTTTTGCAGGTTTATCTATTCATTGAAGCATTATCTGATGGAGGAGTACGGATGGGACTCCATAGGGATATGGCGACAAGATTTGCAGCCCAAACCGTAATGGGAGCAGCAAAAATGGTCTTAGAAACAAGCAAACACATGGGAACTCTTAAAGATGAAGTGTGCTCCGCCGGAGGGCAAACTATTGCCGGTATACATGCTTTAGAAAGGGGTGGTGTAAGGTAATCGTTTATATTATCTCTTACTGGGATCTGGTTACACATTTTCTGACCCTTCGAATAAAAAAATCATTAAGTTTTATAGAAAGTCTTCAACAATTGAGATTTATGTTAGGACTAGGTACATGGTACATTTTGTAGGCGTAGAAAATTTAATTTCATAAGCACTACAAACACTATTTAAACGATCTCGTATATATTTTTCTGACAACAGTAATGTTGGGGAAATACCTTCCACTTTATTTACCTATACTTACCAAACTTTTGTTAAGGATTCTGTCTACGGTTTCCTTTAATTCACTCTTTGGCTTCGTCTTTCCAGTCGAATTGAATTAATTTCCTAGCACCAACACTCAATCAATAAAATCTAAACTGCGTAAACAGCGCAAATTAAAAACGGAACAACTATGCTCGCAAATGGCAATCAACTCACTGGAATTAAAATACTGACATTTAGCAGAAATTAAATCATAGTATTATTTTAATATTACCCAGAGGAACAATAAAGCGACGACTTTCGGACAAAAACTAACTTTATTCTCCTTGCTTATTCCGTACAACCCCACCCAATACCATATTACATAATAATACAATACTTCTTATCTTAGGTATTTTTAATCGGAAAAAGGGAAAGAAAAGGCGACTCATCGGTTTCTTAGTTCGTTGTTTGTTAATCTACGTTTTGTCAGGCGACGTTGCCGGCACAGAACCTCCAAAATGCTGGCCTTTCTTAAAAAAGCCCGTATCTCCTTCAGACTAACACGACACACTGAATCTTGCTCGATCAGCGTGGCGCCAAAGATTCTGAATATTGCTCACGCGAAGTAAGTAGATGGTCTGGGGTCTTTTCGTCCTGCATGCACCATCTACACTGCTCCTCCTTTACAATTCTCAGCAGTCAGGTGCCGTCTAAGCCGACAGTGTCCTCTGTAGAATCCTAGCAGCGCCTTGCTCTCCTTCCTTGACAGATCCATCAACGGCCTGGTGAGCCTCTTCGCGGGCCCATGTATCATGAGCGTCTCTTATCCCCGGAGCCGTCCGCCATACCTCTTAAGCCCGACCCTCCATCCAAGCCTCCAAAGCCCTTTCGCCAACACACTGGGCGATCCTCACCCACGGATCAGGCCCTAGTATCTACGCGCGGAGCCTTCCCTGGCTAGGGCGTCCGCGGCGTCGTTTCCCGGCACCCAAACCAGCGTAACCACAAATTCCATCAAATAATGGATTCGTTACTTCCATGCCGCATACAACCCTTCCTCCATCTAATACATTTGTGAATAAAGAATTAACCGTAAAATTTAATTCTTCGACTCGAAAAACCCTCAACACGGCATCACACAATTTTAAAAGATTTTTGTCGATGCAGATCTTTGAAATTGTTTCACGGAAACAAATTTCCACTCACGTGTTCATGTGGAATGAGTGTGCTAAAAATATCCAATATTTAGCCGTATCCTGTATACAAGTTAGAAAATGCAATTTTTCGTCCCTAGGAAGACGCAAGAGTTTCCTTGTTCGTCTTTGTGTTAAAGATCGGAATAAAAGTCAAAATTGATTGATTATTTCATCTGGTGGAATAATTATATAATTTTACGAGCGACTTTGTGAATACAGGGACTTGCAATAGTGCGTCGAGTTTCTATACCACATAAGTTAGAAATTTCGTTCTAGTGCTAATATATGCATATCGTGGTATCGTAGGAGATTATTTTCAAACACAAAGTGCTCCAATATAGTGTGGCACGTTGGGACTACATTTTTTTTTAAATAGAACACCTTATATATTAGTGAATTTGACATTTTACACAATAGAACATGGCATATCGGAACGACTCAACTAAAAGCGACACAAACCGTTTGCACTTTCCTACCTTTGTTTTTCATAAGTTATTGATGTCTGTCATCAACATCCGATTGAACCGGAAGTACCCAAAACCGACAAAGTATACTTCCGGTTTCACACAAGTAATTTGATGCTAAACGATAGATAGAAAGTACAAATTTTCAAACGTCAATATTTTGAAAACAGTTGAATTTAGGTAAAGAGTATGTTATATAAAATATATACGTAGATTTTTTATAGAATTCAAAAATCCACTAAGATACAGGTTGTTCTATTTCGTATATCATAGGCAACTTTTTACATTGTTGCAGAGGAGCAGTTATGGATGCTGTGGAAGCAGCGGCACTAAAAGCAGTTGAACTAGGAAAACAAGGCAAACAATAGGAAGGGCGGTGCAGTATTGTAGCTAATTAAAAATAATAATCTTTAATTAAAACATATAAATATAACACCAACTCGAAATGTAACTGATTTTATTCAACTGAATATTTAAAATATTGAATATGCAGAGTGCTTCACTCGCAATAGCATATATGCTATCAAATATTGAATAGGACTTTTTGTTATTTTAAGAACCATACCTACTAAAAGGATACAAATCATATTAAAATAATTACTAAATGTTTAATTATGAGTTACATTGTAACAAATCTCCAATTGAGCATTTGGAGTATTAAAAATTACTGTAAATAAAGTTTTACAAATAAATGATTCTGTAATTGAGATTAAATGTACGAGTTGTACTTTATTTAATAGGGTGTTTAACCTGGATATGCACATGGAAATTGCTATATCGGCAATAGTATATTTCATTACCAATCCAGAAACTAGGCTTTTCCGGTGCGCGCACGACAGTTTCTGGTGTGAGGCATAGGAAAAGCTGTTTCTGGACGTGTAATGAACGATATTTTTCATAATACCTCTCTGAAATCAAAACATAAACATAAAATTATTACAATTCTAACTATCCATTACATTTTGTATTAAAATGTAAGCAAACGTCAAACTTGCAAGACACAGGTATTTATCTAATATTCATCAAGCGTTGCTATGGAAATGTGTTTGTATGCTTTGTTGTAACTGAATCGGCAGCTAATTTTGAAGTATTTGTGACAAGTAAGGTCAGAATAAATAAAATAATTTTACTTAAAATTAGGCTATTGACGCTAAAATGTACTAGATTAATCTTGTATACTGCATCGCTGTGTAATTTTAACCCAATTTATTATACTTTATGCTTATTTTGTGACTAAATAACTGCAAATTTAGCACTTAAAATTAAGGAATGGGAAAACTTTTCCCGTGCGGGCGCACCGGAAAGACTTACTTTCTTTGCTCTACAGAGACGTCGAAAATGATAGTTTTCAGAGAGGTATTATGAAAAAGGTTTTGAGAACTGAGAAATTCAAAAAACTTCAGAAAAAAATCAGTCGGTATTTAAAAAGACGACAATAGAATCTAAGAAATGACACGTCGAATTGAAAAACTACTAGCACCGTTTCATACAGCTGAAAACTTGGATCAATGTCAATGTCATTAGTTTTTCATAAACTTGAAACGAAGGCGTAAAACGTTAAAAGTGAAAATTCCAAATATCGACTCTGCAGATAATTTCGGAACGACCCGTAATTTACAAGTGAGCAATAAAATGGTCATCTGTGCTCGAATTTAATCACTTCTCTTTGACTCTTATGGTGTTTATAACGCCTTGTACTGTAATGGATAAGTATATACTTACCCTGTATATCGACGGGATATTGTAACTTGTATATTATTATCACATTTTATAAACTGCATACTGTTGCACAGATAGCAAAACACGCTGACCTGATTAGGGTGATATTTGGTAATGTAACGTGGCTGGGTTAAATTAAGATGATTGATACCATTATTGTAAGACCAACCATTATACAATCAATATACATAGAGTTAAGTAAGCTCAGACTATTATTGAGGCCTCGGATGAACGAACCTGACTCAACCTAGTAACTCAAGGGGCTACACTATGGTACCCATTGGTTGAGTTATTACATGGCGATCCTGCCAGTCCCTCATACGTGGTGAAGGTAAAGTATGAGGTAGTCAAGGCAACTAATCCACAGAGGCCCTATGAACTAGCAAGATGGCTAGGAGAAGAAGGAAAAAGAAGAAAATTCTCTTTTAGGTTTTAGTGAATATAAGAGGATGTGAAAATAAAAATGGAAGTTATGCATAGACAATTGAACATTGAAAAACAATAATGTGAATGCGAAAAAAAAAACGATACATGACAAAAGTGAATTAGAAATGTGCACAGGTATTTATAGGCTATAAAATTTAATGTTAAGGGAGGCTAGTTATATATTTTTCTTTATATAATATAAGCAAATATCGGGGTAGCTTTTTAAGTATGACAATTATATTATCACATTATCTGCATACGTATATTTCCCTAGCAAGGCACTATCGTTCTATTTCAAATATATAATATATAACCATTTTATTTATTCACACAACACTCAATCAAATATTTGCAGTAAAAGTATTATCGAATCGCTGGGACAGTGCCTAGCCGATTATTTCTGAAAAGATCAAAAATTTCTGGAAATCGTATTTAAGTAGGTGCACAAACTATAGTTTAACTGAAATTCTAAAATCACCCAATGCGGTTAAAAATCAAATATAGAGGTATTTAATCTCAAAATATTTTTTTTGGTAGCTTTCAGTTATGGGAAGTATAAATAAGTGCCAATAAAACAAGCTATACGTAATCGAGGAGTATGCTAAAATAAACAAGCTTATTCAACAACATAACACTAGCAAAAGTGATTTAAATATGATAAATCTTACAATTTTGTACAGCTCGATTCATATGGACGTAGATTATTTGAATATAGCAGCATATGAATTATCATAAGTTGTAAAGTATATAATAAAATGAAACGTAGTTAAAATCTTTTAAATAAGGAGTATCCATATAGTATTGAAGTAATCGAAATTTCGTAATTATTCTATGAACAAAGGTTATTAATTTGTACCTGCTAAATCATAATTACGTCGAGATTGCAAAATTCGGTATATTATTATGCCAGCATATGCATGAATAATAAATATTAAACGACGCGGCGCGGCGTAAAGACAATATCGGAAAATATTAGCGTAATGAAACTCAGGTAATTGGAGTTGATTTGAATTGAATGTTAGCGGTATATTATTTAATTACCTATAGGATGGAATATGATTATTTTCCATATAAATAAAATAACTTTTATGCATTATCATATCATTATAATATATATAAATATTATCAAATATTAATTGAAAATTTTGAAGAATAATAGGTCAGCTAATAGAAAGAAATTGCTGGTAGCTTATGCAATATTGTTTAAATAATGTAATTTATTACATTAAATTTCACTGTACACGTTATATTTCTGTACGGGGTTATTACATTGATAATTGCAGTGACTAGTTTATTCAATTATTATGTCATATTTTATAGGTGAAATAAGCCTTAGATTGTAACAATGGATTTCTGTGGCAAATAGTAACTTAGAGAGTTAATGGAAAAAACGGTATACAGAAATGGCAAGTAGTAATGCCAATTTCAACAACAGTTGCTAAAACGCAAAAAATGTTAAAACACCAATAATTAATTATTATCTCAATCACGTACTCATTCGAAATGAAAGAGGGAAAATATATTTTTTAGTAGGACGACAAAAAACAAATTTGGTAGTAAAAGGTCAAAATGGTATTCCATATTTTTGAAAATATATAGAGTATCATTAAAATAACGAAGTTAATGTTCATTCACTAACGTCCAGAATCTCATTTGTTTATTTTTGACAGTTGTTCGAGGTTGATAATTGGATAAAACTTTTGTGTTTCAATTTAGATATTTCTTCTCTAATGAGTTTCGCTTTAGATATCAATTTACGTACAAAATAACTGTTGAATTTTGATGTCAACATGCTTTTACTCAAACCCATTGGGATGCTTTTGGAATAAAGGATAAATTCATATTGAGAAATATTTAAGTTTGATTCCTCAATACTCAAACATTACTTAAGAAATTTTTAATTTATTTCTAAATATAAACTGTATGTTCTAATATAGCGAACATCACACTCATTTGAACACGTTGCTTTATAGATATTTTTAAACGAAGCGCAACAATCATGTAATGAAATGAAAATAAATTGTGAGGGCATGGAATGTAGAATTTTATGTGTTGGAAATATAATGATATTTAGCAAGTTAATAAATCAGTCAAAACGACAATTGGAAGGCCAATTCGGGCTAGTATTAGGACACTAATAATGTTATACGTAAAATACGGCTGATATAGTTCGTTCTTTGCAATAGATAATTTAATGCTGTTGTGCACATAGAAACGGGCTAGTATCACTCTTGCAGGTAGTTTTTACTTACTCATTTGGAGGCATTTGCCCAAGAATAGTGCGAACGATTGTGGATTGTGTGTATTTCAATTTTATCTATTTGTTTTGTTGTATAAATTTACATCAGTCCGGGTTCAATAAAACCACAAGAAACAATTAACTTAATATATATCTTAGATAGAAAATGACTCGGAAAATGAGAAAATACAAATTAAATAGTAAGTATTTATGTATAACCAATACCAAATAATAAATGGAAAACTTACTTAAGTCGCGTGGCTCACGGCGGACTATCGCCAGAGGCTTCCAGCCTCCCTGATGGTAGGTCGAGATTTAACACGACTTCGACTTAGAAGTGAAATTTTAATAAATCCTCGACTTACAAGTAAAATTTTAACAAAAGCTTGACGTGCGAGTAGAAAAGAAATTTAACAAAACTTCGTCTTGTAAACACGCAAGCAAGTAACCGTATCGTGTTAAATAAATTCGCAAGGTCAGTAAATTTAGGCAATATTAAAATAAGGTAAACGCATGTTTTTTTCAGCAAGGATTATTTTATAGAACGTAGGCTCACACTATATAGACAAGAGCTTCCAGAAAGTTAGGGAAAGTAGGAAAAAAGTAATATCTGCTAAAGTAAGCAAATGAAAAACAAGAGCGAGGTTGAACGTGAGAGTTCTGCAAATGTCTGGCTTGATCAACCAAATATTGCGCGGAAGTTCGCAAACAGTAACAAAATTAGGTGTTACGTTATCAACAGAGGGTAGTAAGCTTTCTAAACAGGCCTCACAAGCAGAGAAATTTTATTATTTCCCCCTAACATCTATTATTTTAATTTCGCTTTCTAAACTTTTAGTTTTCGGTTGAAACGTTGTCGATTTCGATCCTTTGTTCGTTAGTTCTCGTTTTCATGTTTTACATCTGTAATTTTTTGTTTTTGTTTGGTTTACAGATGTGACAATACACGTGGATAACTTCTAACATGTTCGAAACGCGATTTATTAATTATTTTACCCTAAATTCGACAATATATTCAAGTCAAATTCTCGATCAGCATTGGCGCGAGACGAAATGCTGAGAGATTTGATTGAAATGAGAAGCCAGAGATAGGAAGAAGGACAAACTCCGTGAATACCTCAGTAATGAAAATAAATATTATAAAGTGATCACTAACCAGAAATCTTGAAGTCGCCAAAATACAGAAATAATTCAATAAATCGATGAAAAACAAGAATATTCCATGGCGCAACACACAGTTTCAACGTAAAACACCCACTGAAAACTATAATAATGAAAATAGGAAAGTACAAATCATTATGTTCTAATTTATGGAGTTTGGATTTAGTACAATGTTAAAACATAATTAAATGTTGAATACATAAATAGTAAAATAAGGAGACGGATATATCTAAGAAAAATGTGTTGGGTTAGTTCAGACACCCTATATAACTCCGAATAATTTTACAATCTAACAACATGGTTTCAGACCGTTATTTTTTTGAAACGTTATTTATTATTACTGCCTATAGAATTAATCTGCAGCTAGCGCGATTTTAATATGCAGCATGCAGGCAGCCTAGGAACTGCTTAGTAGGTATTCTTTGAATATTAATATGAATATATTAAAATAACGGCAAATCAAAATAACCTTCCAGATGGATGTTAGCCAAACAGGAAGGTATCTTGTTGTTATAGTATCCCCAATTAGTCATCAGATCCCAAATTATAACTCACTACTGCTTGTATTCTAGATAGAACTACTGCTAAAAACTGTTTTGAAATTGGAGGCGTTGTTGTTATTCAATTTAAAGATAAAAATACTCGGCAGATGGCGCTGAATGACAGATTGCTATCAAAATAAGAATTACCAAATAAATAAACTACAATCAGATGTATACCTTGAAATTCGATCAACACCAGTCTTCATAATAGCTCAACCAGCACCGTTTGCAACCGATCACCTGGGCTAGCTCGTCTCAGGGTGGTTCGAACTTTATCTTTTCCCACTATCAAGTTCCAAAAGGATGTACCTGGTTATGGAATTAAATCAAAATAAGTAAAAGTCTAAGTCGGGGTTGGACGTCACCAAGTTTACTTTTGTTGGCAAGCCCTATCCTTGTTTATACGGACACAGTAAAAAAAACTTGGAAATAAAAGAATCAGAGTTCAAACTCAAATGTCAAATTAAGTAAATAATTACCTGTCGAAGCTACGCTACCTGCACAGTTACCACTCAAAATCTACTAAAACAGAGTTTTATCCACAATACCGAAACATAATTTTTGCACTCGACGCGCGTTTCGCTAACCATGTTAGCATCACCAGGAGATGATTAAGACTAAAATTAAAATCTACCTAACGCCCTTTTATACTACTGTTTGCTCAATCAAGCGGGACTAAAAAGAACCAATCCTGGAATCCCACTAGTTACGCTGGATTAACCAATACAATGGACTATACGGAATAGGCCCTCTATCTCTATTTAAACTATTCTTACATTTAATTATTTCCATACTTTCATATGCGTCTAATAATCTCCTATCAGTTATATTATAAATTAATTTTAATTTTAATTTTTTTATTTTTTTTAGAAGTAAAAATAAGGGCAAGCTCCTCTAGCCTTATAAGAAAATTACTATGTACAGTTTATTGTCTACTACACACCCTCTTGTCAACTTGACAGCCTAAATTGAAAGTTTGAAAGGTGTCAAGTAAAAAGTTTATAAAATTCAGAAAATTCCAACCTATTGTCAACCTGGCAGTCTAATTTAAAATTTTGAAAAAGGTATCACAAAAGGGTATTAAAATTTAGAAAATTCACTTCTCCGAAACACAGCGATGTAATAATTTCTGGCACAATATTATCGGCTAAACGTTAAAATATGAATAAAGATAAACTTATCTTGAAAATAGATCTCCCGTAAAATTATGTCCAAAAACTGGCCATCATCCTACTCTGTATATCTAACAGCCCAATTTCGTCAGGTTCCAAGTAAAAGTGGCTCTTTCTACCCTACAGGGAATCAGCAATTAGAATCCCGCTACTAAAATCGAGCTACTTGAATCCAACTACTAGAACCCAATAACTGGGGTTCACCAAAACGTTCCTGGGTATCTTGAAAGGATTAACGGGCTTATTGCCATTACAGCGGTTGCTAGAAATTTCTTTTACAAATAACTAACCCTCTCTTGAGAGTCTCAAACGACTTCCAGCCTATTTCCTCTACGAAATAAATCACTACTCGAGAGCTACCTCTTCACCCCAAGGAATTTCTTTGGCTAATCATAAAACAATAGCCTTACAGAATCAACAACAGTTTTCTTCTGTTTGCCCTCATCCTACTGGATTAATAAACAGACACAAATCTGTAATCACGTCAAAAACTATCGACTGACATTCAACTAAAAATCCTTAAATGTCAATTCAAATATTGCTGTCAGAATACTAGACAGGTTCGAACTTATCGAAAAAAAGATAATAGAGATGATTAACCAATCGATATTCCTTCCTAAAATGACTTTTATAAATAGGCGAATTTCCACCCGTAACATTGTTTTGACACCTTGGAAGAAGTCAAGAACAACAGTATTTCAATTTCATACATTGTTATGTCCCTGCTAGAAATTTGAGACGGTATCTTTTATATCTGACGAAATTTGTAGCACTGAAGACGACATGCTCTTGGACAGTTTGGTATCACGTCGTATGGCTCTGCTGGTGTTTCTTTCCAGTAGTTTTAGCTTGGGACTGAAGCAAAATACTTAGAACTTAATTTTTTTTTCAATTTACTGATGGTACGCTATCTGGTTGTTTATTATTATTTTTTAAATGGTGATTCACTACAACGTTCAGACGACTACTACTGTAACAAATTCTCAAACTTATTTCGGTAAAAATTATTGCAAAACAACCCAATTCTGCGTCGCCATTTTGAAAAACATTCGCATCCTGTAATGCATCTAAAAATAGTACTCAAGAGCTATTCAAATTAAATCAATAATACAACAGACTGTAAAAATATAATAATTACTTACTCTACATAACATTTATTTATACAAATATTTTTTTAAATAAAGCCGCTTGCCTTTAAATTTCGTAGGCAATGCTTTCGTTGGCACCCGATAAAACTAAGGCGGTACGATAACAGTTGTAAAATAATACAAATTAAATATCTGATTACTTATAAATTTGCTGGCTCGGGGGCTTGATATTCTACACATCTTGAAGGATCGGTCGGATAGTATTCCTGACATTTCGTCATCAGCCTCTTTAAACCTTGAATATACTTCCTTTGAGTTTCATCATTCATGACATGGGCTACATTTTTTGAAAATATTTTTTCTCGACCTGTTCTCGCATGAATGCCAACCATCGTAACACCAATGGGCCATGGTGCATTGCCTATTGCCATCTGGAGATATGCGTCGCTGGCCTAAAACACGATTTGAGAAATTTCATGTTTGTTAAGCGTTATTAGATACATTGATAATAATATATCAAGTGACCTTGGGTTCAAGAGCCCAAGCCAAATGGTAATCATTGCTAGATAAAATACTGGGTAAGCTGCTTGCAGAAAACCTGCCGATTAATGGTAAATATAAATGTTTCGGTATTTAATTATGAAATCAATTTCAGGACATAAGTGCTGTGTTCATTATAATAATAAGTACTTAGATGCTTTGATCAAACGCTCTTTTTGATTTGGGGGTTGTCCTGTTGACTTACTCTTATTGTAGCTATCCGAGTAGCAAGAGTATCGATAGGAAGGATACTCGCTATCATAGTCTGGGATCGCGGCTGTCCTTGTCACTTAGATATTTAAGTTATTATAGTGCATCCTCAAATAATTCCACAGTAGGCTACTAGGCCTTCGCAATCAGCAGCTTCTTCATCTGACTTGTAAATATTTTGGGAGATGCTGAGTTTTTAACATTAAGGAAAAGATGGTTGAAAATATTAACATTCTCATACTTAAAAGACCGACTTTCTTGTTAAAGTAGAAGTAGGTTGGGGAAGACGTAATATCCTGTGATCCCTGTTTGAATTCCGGGAATTCCTTAGCATGAATTTTGATTGGTACTTAAAGACGATGCAAGCAGTCTCAAGAATATATAAATATCAGGGAGTCAATATCTTCTCGCGAAGAAAAAGTGGTCGAAATGAATCCCGGTATTTGGCGTTACAGATGTACCGGACGCTCCATTTTGGATAATAAATGGCATTTGAAGCATGTAATTGCTTGCATTTCTCCAGAAACAATATCATACCAAAGATGAGATTCAAAGAGCGAACAATAAACAAACTTACCAATTTTTGGACCAAGCTACACTAATCCTAACAGGAAAACAACCAGATGATAGCTTATTGGTAACAAAATTCATATGTGTGTGGAACTTGAGCTTTCCGTCTATGAAAATTCCAAGAAATTTGCTGTCAGGTTTGTTCTCAACGGGAGCATTATTTATAAATATATCCGCAAGAGTACATTTAAGACATACCAGTTTTGTTTTTGTGAGATTCAATGTTAATAGGTTAGAGTAACCAAGTTTTCACTCTCTGGAGATCCTCCAGGATGATCTTACGAAGAGAGACCATGTCCAGAGTCTGGCACACTATTGTGGTATCGTCAGCGAATATGGTGAACTTACCGCGAATCGTAGGATTAGATTGATGTAGAGTAGGTAATTGAAGCAATTGGACTAATTAAATCATAAGTCAAAAAGTATGCTTTTTAGTGCAAGAACCTATTATTCTTAACTTTGATCTCAGTAGTGTCTTTAAAATTGAAGTGTTTCCTTTGTCATAAATTGGTAGGATGTGCTCGATATTGTGCGTTATTAGATGGTCTTGGTATTTGCAGACACAAGAAATTGTCAATATATAATTTAAAATTTAGAAAACCCTTACCTTTAGATAGTTTCTATTTAAAAGGTGAACAATGATTTCTGTCAAGCTGTCCGAAATATCCTCGGGCAGTGTGAAACTTTTTAGTTTTCTCAAGAGGGGTTTGATATATTCTTGAGTTTGTGTATACGTCGCTCCTTGTAATTTTCCCTTAGTAGCCATTTTATCTTCATGCGCTCTACTTTGTAGCTGCTCTTCCCATTTTAACAATAGAAGCTAAAATGCAAAAAATCTACGTTATTTAGAGTTAGGATTAATTACCAGAACTATCTAAAACGTAAAAATCACTTAACGCAGCCTGATGATAAATTAACTACATTAAGCGTTTTCAAAGATATTATTTCCTCCTTTCTTCTATCTCTGGGGCTATTTTTTTTCTACTCTCTTTCTTGAAAGAGGTCTAACATATTACATTTGCAGACAAGACATGGGTTCGCGAAAATGTATGGATTCAAAGATATATTTCCAAAAGTAACAAACAAGTACTGATTATTTTCGAAAAACTGACGTATGAAAATTAACACTTTTACTTTACAAATTTAACGTGGGATAAATCTACTGACTAAAATTAACTAGAAAAGTCGGACGGAGCATTTTATAGCTTGTACTAGTCCATACAATTCTAGTTCTACAATTATCGCACTTTATTTTTGAAGATTTTTGGAAAATGTTGACTACTATAGAATTAAATTAATGAAAAAAACTGACGAATAATATGACTTTGGAATCAACCCCGTGTTATTTAATTATTAAAAATAATATATAGGGTTCCTAAATGTCGTGTTAATATACTAGTCACTTTAAGAAGAAAATTTCATATGAATAGATTTTCTAAATGGTTTAAAATTAGAAATTTAGGGCGTTAAAACACCCTGTAATTTTTGTAAAGGTGATATTAGCCTTTCATAGTGATTACTTATAGTAGGGTGTATCAAAAAACTATTAAATAATATTAAAAAATACATTTAACGTCCTGCATTTCAAATTATGTGCCATTTAGAACATATGTTTATTACGTAACACAGCATAGGAAACTAAGAGGTATCATTCTCGTTGGATATGATGATATGAATTGGGGCAACTTACATCACCTCCTTTAATTAACCATACGTTTTTAACAAAACTTTGTTGCATGTAAGCCTTAGTATTTCTAAAGGTAAACTTTTTAGTAATTTTAAGAATTCTGGTGATAATCCCACTGCATAAAACTGGTTAACAAATCAATATCGGGTTTTTATTATAGATTTCAGCGGGGTCTTGGTGTTGAAGATGCAAAGTGACAGATTACATCGCACAGAGCTTGGATAAAGACTTGGCATGTCATTTGGTATTTTTAGATCTGGCTAAGGCCTTCGACACGATGTCATATAGTCAGATCCGGTCTTATGGTGCGGGTCCAAAGGTCACATTTTTCATTAAATATCATTCCTTTGACAGATTTTACACGCAAAATCTGCCACGAATGAAGTTTTTACTGAAAATTGTGACCTTTGGACCCGCACGATAAGATCGCTTTTGTCTATACCTTATTCTGTTGGACAAATTGTGTCGCTTAGGAATTAGAGAAAACCCCTACTTAACGAATATAATAGAATTTATCATTGGTGCCACCGGCTAGGGACAATATTATTTTCAATATATCCTATTTTTATAATCTAATATTTTCTTCCAGACAGTGATGCAGTATGTTACGCTGTTGACATGGTATTAAAGTTAATGAGACATAGAATTTAGCTTTTAGAAGTACGAAATTGGTAGAGTTAAACCTCTTCACTGAATGTAACCAAAGTTTACAGAATTAAAAATATAAGTTGATTCACTCCGCGCCATCGTCAAATTCCACTCCGCCACTCTCCGCCTGCCCGGTAGACTGGTGCCAGTCTACAGTGGAGAGCTAGGTGATTTAAGTTTATTTTAAATTTGTTTACGGTCCGGCGTATAGGGTGAGATTTCAAAAATAGCGGTGTTTTTGGTGGATTTTTGAGTAAAATGTCTAATCGAAAATCGAAATATTTGTTCAGTAGTTGATTGTGAAAGATGAATGGCAGACAATATATCGCTCTTTAGGTGCCCAAAAGGGTAGGTTTGTATTAGTTTATTATAAGCTTTTATTTAACTTCACTTGTATTTTTGGGTCAAATCTTACAAGTTAAATTTGTCCTACTTCCCATCAATGTTCAATATTAATATCGATTTATAGTGAGTACAATAAAGTATGTAATAAAAAAAAACTTGCAGGTGTCAAGCCCGGAAAAGTGCCTTAGAATTTATAGGATCCCACAAATATGCGAATGATACACCAATGTAATGTCACAGCCGTATTAGAATGGTGTGGTTTGCATTTTAATGAAAACAGTTTTGCAAATTCTTCTAGGAGCTGTATACATTCATATGCTGTTCCATCAACCGTGTTACCAACTAAAAAAGGTAACTTTTAATCAGATTTTGTGCATTTGCAAAATAATGTAAGATGGGTGCAAATATAGGTTTATCTAAAAGTCTATTACTTTAAATTTTGTGCTAATTAGATATTGTGGTAAAATTAACGAAATTGTGGTAAAATTAACGAAATATAGAAATTGCTAAAATGTAGACAATTAGTTTTGCAAAACTTTTTCCAAAATAATTTGTAAAGTTTTGCAAAACTATGATGTAGTTCATCCCCAAAATAAATTAAAATAAAGAATTTTGTATGGGGTATTAAATTTCATTCTTGAAGCAAAAAATAATATATTTTACAAATTTTATTTAAATATGCAATCGTATTTACCGTAATTTTTTTAAAATATACTGAATAAGGCCTTTACCTTTTCATCTTTTTTTGTGACTTCACAAAGTATATTTTTCAAAATTTTAATGAAAACATATTTCAGTATTTAAATTCCTCCATTTATTACTTACTAAGCGGGAAATTTTACTCTATGTTCCCAATAGCGCTTTGATCAAAGTAAATCGCGTCAAACTCGGCTCTTATTGCCTCAATACCCCCTACATTTTTTTACCGTCGCATTGCGTCCTCGGCTCGCCTTTGATATGACGATTTCATTGAATTGGCGCTTAGTGTACCAACTTATATTTTTAATTCTGTAAACTTTGATGTAACCAAGTCCAATTTCATGTTTTCTCTTAATAATGAAATCAGCCAAATATAGATTATATAAAGATTCATACGCATAACTAACAATTATGATAATAGTTATAATAGTAATTTGACCATACATATTGATAGCAAGTCATGTTAAGTATCGTCGCTAACAGATGAAATGGTCGCATCACATTGAGTAAATAATCACTTCCTGAAATGAATTTTAGGTTTTACCAGCTAAGAGAATGGCTACCAAAGGCATTTTTGATTAATATACAAAAAGCAAGGGTTGAATCTGTAATAAGGTATGGGATGCGAGGTAGTTATGCTTGTAGCATTGCCACTAATATTATTTCTAGAATACGCCTTAAAAAATAATTTCACTGAAGAATAGACGATATTAAACAAAACTCTTGTACATTGGAGCCACTGACTTCTCGCAAAGATCAGAATATTTTATTATATAAATTCTCGAGCAAATCATCAATTTGATAGACTGTCTCTTCCCATCCCGTTTTACCTGATTCGATACAGCATAAATGTACGTATTGTTCAGGAAGTTCTAATCTTTATCCTGATTTCCTACGTCAAAAACCAGGAGTCACAGTACACATGTACGTGGCCTCCTCGGCCAGAAGGTCTACGTTCTTGAGGCTGGTTAACTGGTTAGTCAAACCGCGGACGTACTTAATGATCAGGAAAATGAATATTAACTTTTAACCACTTTTAGATTTTTAAGTTTTTCTGCTTCGTTAGGGTCACTTAATTTGTACTTGTACCAATTTATACCCTGGGGCTAGAACCGAAGAGGTCTTACCATATCATATACATAACATTAACGTTAATAAAATTAAATAAATCAAACTTTTTCCCTTGCATTTAATAAACACTTACTTTTAACACCAGTGTTAAAAGTAAATGACTAACACTTTACAACAAAAGCTATAAATCGTACTTTTAATAATGTTTGTAGGAAAAAAAAACAAACCATAGATGCACGTAGAGTACAAAAAGCAGATAGTAATTACCTATTTCAAAAAGTTTCTAATCACAAAAACCCTAAACCGGGATTTAAGTACCCAACATAAATAAGTCAATACTATCTTTATCTGCATAGTAAATCATGCGTCGAATTCTATTATCAATAATCTTAGTATTACATAGACTGATAACGTACGCAATATCAATAACCATTAATAAATTATATTGTGAGGCTTTGACTTGCTTATCAATTTTTAGAAATAAGCTATAATAAAGTACATAATATAATAGTTTTCCGACATATACGTTGCAAACCAAATTATTAACAAAAAAAGAAACAAAAATGAACGATGGAAGGATAATAATCATAGTGGCATTTTCATTTTTTTTCTCTATTTTAATAGTGCAAATAGTTGTATTCCTAAAAAACAAGAGAAGATATCAGAAAATGCTGGACGAAGGTATGTGAATTAATGACTTTTTAATTCGTTTAGTTCCAAGCAATTATAATTATAGCCTATTACAGGGATCAGTGATGTGAACTGGTAAATTACCGATAAATTACCGTGGTAATTTACTGTAATTTACTAGTGAAGGGAAAATCGAATGATTTTTAGAATCGAATATCTTGCATTCGAATACTTTTGAGAATCGAATGATTATTCGAATACAAAGAATCGAATTATTTGGATTAGTCGCGATATCCCAAATGTTTCAATTAGCGATTCAACCTCTCGAGATTTCGAGTAACTTCGAAGTCTCGTTCTCGAATTCAAATTTGCAAATTGTCTGATTCTGGATTGTTTGATCTTGAGGTCTTCATTCTTGATACATTTAAGCATAAGAACGAAATCTTTTACAAAGTGCTCAAATACCAGCATTCACGATTCAAAAATAAAATATTGGTTAAAAGTTGTTTTGTTTAGATATTATGTAAAAGTTTATTAATGATTTACTAAAATCATCACTTTTTAATAATTTAAATTTGAATTGCCAAAACTCCTTATCTTCTGCATATTGCAAAAATATGTATGTCATACCTGCCGAGTAAGCACTGCCGACTACGGCATTTAAAATTAATAATATGTTTAGTACAGAAGAAAAATATTCAACAATTAAAAAACTACCACAGTAATTAAACTACTCTATTTTATACTTTTTATAGTATAACGTTTTCGATTATTGTTCACCATAATACAAAACAAAGCCCGCTATTATTTGTTGCTTAGAGGCAGACCAGCATAATCGAACTAGTTATATTTGACGCGAATTGTGCCGATTCATATTTCATTTCGATTCAACCAGCATTCGAGGGACGATTAATTCGTTGTTAGCGCATTCGAATGTTTTCTGGTATTCGAATTCTTCGTTGAGAATCGAATGCATTCGAATGCAAGCCAGAATCGAATACTTCGATTATTTGTATTCGAATAGTCCCTTCACTATAATTTACCGTAAATGACCAGAAATTGATTACCGTAATTTACTGATAATTTACATAGAAAATTGCCGGTTCTTGTGCTAAATAATCAATGTTATTTACCGTTATTTACTGTATTTTGTTGTAATTTACCACGTTTGTCAACAATATGAGCAGTATGCGTTCGGGGATTTACTGCCCTGTCGGTTATTAGTCGAACCTGGAATTTACTGTCGACTGTCATTCATTGCCATTCATTTTGTTCTGTGTTGTTTTCGTTTTAAAATTAAATAATATTTAAGGAAAAAACAATGTTTTATTTACAAACAAATGAAACAACTCTTTTATAATCATTTGCCACAAGACATAAAACTTGAACCTAATTTAAAAAGGTTTAGAGTTAAATGTCGTGATCTCTTGGCTGAGTGCGCTTTCTATACCGTGGACTCGTACTTGAATCACCGGTTTTAGGCGAGCTTTCAGCATTATCAATACCAAATGTTACTTTAGAATATTTCGGTTCCTTTTATTTTGTTTGTTCATTTTATGTGTTCATTTTTAACCCCATCCCATCTGACATGTAAATCTGTTTTATACAAAATTTTATTATTTTGGTTTTTTTCTTTTAATTATTTTATACTCATCTAGTATTAACAAGTCTGTAGTTGTTGTCCAATTATTAATAGTTTAGGGTTGACTTTCGCAACTTGGATATACTAACATTCTTTTGAAACCATGTAATATAGTTAAGTAACTTTTATTTTATAGAAGTATCTTTACTGTAAAATTTTCAAAGAAGTTGCTTTTGCCTATATCTTCGAGATCTTAGCATAAGACTTTGCTTTGTCAATTAAATTGTAAATTTATGACAATAAAGCTTTATTGAATTGAAATTCAAAATGTCCCACACCGATACTTAACACACACCGTAATTTAATGCCCAAGTTATAATTACATGATTATGACAAGTTATTTTTTTATACATGTACATGCCTCTTTAGAAAAATGGCAATTTTTATTTCTAAACTTGTGCAGGCTGGGTGCGTCTCTGTCTTTTTCAAATGGACGTTTCCAAAAGACAGTAATACACACAATTTACATTAATTTACGAATGGAAAACGCTATTAGTTTACTTGCAGTTTACGGTAAATTACGGTAATTTATTGTTATTTACCAAAAATATATTACAGTTATTTACCACAGTAATTTACGACACACATTTATTACCACGGTAATTAATTTTGGTAATTAACACTCGTAAATTACCAGCGTAAATAACCAAAAATATAAATTACGGTAATTTTACATCACTGACAGGGATCGATAAACATGGACAAAAAAAAACTCGAAACATAATAAAATACGATACAAATTATACTAGTAGATTGAAATTTGTAAATCTATAAGTTAAATGTATCAGAACAGGTAAAGCATTAATTTTTTCAGAAACTTTTTCTACGCATTTTCTTGTTTAGTTCTATTTAAATTGAAAATATCACAACATTGATCTTAAACGAATGAAATCAAACATAGCGTGTAAAAGAGTCACAAAATGATCACTAGCCGAACTTTTAGAAATAGGTACTAAAGGAAGAGATTAGTAAAGAAAAGCGATTGTGCCTTAGAAAATGGATAGTAAGACGTTCAGCAGAGGGTCCTTTGCTACTGTCGAAAGAACTCTATTTAGCTTTAAAACTTTACTTAATTAAATAGGTCCTAAAATTGAAAAGGCAAATAGGGTTATGCGTGGTACTATACCAGCTCAAGTTAAACTAGAGACAACATAATTATACTTAGCGCTACTAGAAACAGCTATAGAAGTTTGCAATATTTTTTTCGTGATTCAAAGTCTGTAATCTGGGTGGTGCAAGTTGTAGTAAACTGAAATATCAAATAAAGGTACGTATTCTTATTCACATGAGGCAAGTCGTAAAGATTATTGCATTTGAGAAAAATTAATTGTTTATTTTTTTTATGGCAGTGTCACACACACTAAAGGGAGATCCTATGGAGCTCGAAGAGCGGTGTGTGTGTGCGAAGATGTTGATTGACACGGTTGTTGAATAGTTCTAGGATGTAATTAACATGAGATCCGAACATATACCTTCTACTTCTACTGTTCAATCCCCAATTGAAGCAGTTTCTAATTCATGGGAATGTCAAACAAGAACCAATTTGTACTATATTGTAGCTTTGTTATTAATAATAATTACTGTAAAAATGAGAAAAATATTTTGTGGTATTTTATTTCGTTGTGTAATCATTCGAATACTACTCGATGTTTCAAGATTTACCTAAGGCTTTTATTTGTGACTCAACGTGTTTAACATCACGACATCGAAGGTAAAATGGTGTTGCTGAGTAACAGGTCTTGTCCCAAATAAAAGTATTATTGGGGAATCCTGAAACATCTCGTGATATTATATTCGAAACTAACCTTAAAAATAGCTCATACGAAAATATAGAATAAAATATAGAAATATCTCACTAATTGCTAACTAAAATGAGTGTAGAGGAACCGTCTGACGGATCAATATTAAATCATATAAAAACAACAAAATTATCCCAAATTTCAGGGTGAAAAGTATTTTAAAAATGAGGAAATTTTCATGGAAAAAAATTGTTGACGAAATTTTAGAATGAACTATTGTCCGCGCCACGTGTAGGCATTTCCTGAGTGTCATTTACCCTTGTCCATTATCAATCTTATTGTTTTTAGGTTATTATTTCGTTGAAGAAAGAATATGGATGCGAAATGGAACACATCTAAGAGGCGTTCATCCAGATAACATCGACCTCTGTAAGTTTTGATACCCAATCAGATGATGAATTTATTTTAAACTTGCTAAAATAGTGAAATAACGTGAAAATAGGCACATTTTAGTAGATAAACGAAAGATAATTACTTAAATTACCTGTTCGCAAAAGCATCTTTAATATTCATTATATAAAATATCGCGGTGATTGATTTTAATACCATTTCAAACAATTCAAATCGTTAAAATATAATTAAACGTATCATCCTGTATAAGCAAAATATTGTATAAGTATAAGTCTTATTTTATTCAATAAATAGCGTAAAAGCGTACCAGCTAATAACACTCTAAAAGTGCTCACTTTCTACGGAACCTGATACAAAAACTCGTAAGCGAATCACTCTGTAATTATAGAGATTCAACGCATTAATAGAGAGATTTTAAGCCATCTAAAAATAACAGCATTTTTGGGCAGTGTTATGGTTAACGTTATTACCGATAACGATTACGACGCCTTTCATAAAAGAGATTTCAAACCCCTTAAAACGAACATCAATAATCCTCTTAAAAATAACGGCAATGACAAATGTCACAGATGACATTTCATTTGTGTATTTGTGTAGTATGAATACAAGAATCCTAAAAAGTACGATTCTAGGTATGAATATAGTAAGACCATCCAGACTAACCAAATCTTAGATTTCCGTGCTATCCAGTTTCGTTGGCCAGAATGGAAGAAGCTCTAGAAAATATATTTCGACGACATAATGCTAATGGAGCCAACCACAATTTGATCAGAGGTATTATCCTGAATGATGTTTTTCGAAACAATCCTCTGCAGCAGGAGGATGGTATGGTGCAAGTTCAGGCAGAATTCGATTTGAATAACTTTGAAGAAGAGAAAAATGAGGCAACACTTTATTTTAGGTTTAAAAAAGAACATATTTATCGATTAGCAGGAGCACTGCTAATTCCACAGCAAATTAGAAGTATTATTATTATAGTATTATTTATTCCAAGAAATAATAATGCCCTACAATGTTTTAAAATGCAAAAATTATATTTAAGTGTCTTAAAGTAACTTACAAATATTCCAAGTTAATTAATAAAAATATAATTTCTATACGTTTTCAAATTTGTCATCGAATAATCAATCAAATTCCGCCAAACTCAAAAGAATGTCAGTAGCTTCTAAGCACATTGGTTACATTGCAGCCCATGAAATAACCACAACGATTACGATAACATCTTCCTTATTTCTTCGTAATTAACGGAAACCGTTATCGTTAATAAAGTCAAGGTGATGACATTTTAGTACTGCGCATGCTCACAATAACGATAACCATAACGACATGCTGAAACAAGGGGCTTAAAATCTCTCTATTAAGGATTACTTTTTTGAGCATTTTATAATAAAACATTGATTTAATTTTACCGTTGGCTCCAAAAAGAGTGCGAGTATTCGCTAGATCTGATCAGGGCCTATTTTCAATAAAGTGGGGCCCTAGGCTCTGGAAATTTTCGGGCCCCAATACGGCGTCTGAAAAGTAATTCGGATCATTGCTGTTGTTTACCTTCGGCACCATCACTTGGTCATTTTTGTTTTGATTTGAAGTTAAAAATTGACAATGACACATTCAAAACCCTGATTACTAAGTGTTTTATATTTCGGATTCAAATATGTTTAAAAAGTATTTCGTCTAGCTCCGGGTATTAGCTTAAATTGTATGCTTTCAATATATTTTTTGTTTTCCGTTGCCATATTTAAAACCTCCAGAAAAATCTAAAAAGATTTCTTTTACAACTTTTTGATATCTGTCAAAATAATGGGAATATCAGTTTGTTACACTGTAGGGGGATCTAGTATAGCATTAGAGATACAAATTACGGTAAAGTTGATTCATGTAATTGTTAAGAAGTAGAGGTAAATATATTGAATCTGACCCCTTTTGTCCAATATTGAAATCTAAAACAACAATCCTGTGAATTCCAGTTTAATAGAAAGCAATAATTTCCAAACGGCCTTTTTTGATAACAAATAGTATAAAAAGTATGTTTCAAGACTTTCTTAATTAACTAAGGTCCATATAATCGATATAAATTTCAAATTTTATTACATTTTAAAAAATGTATAAAAGGTATTAAAATTCCAAAACTATTTAAAACACTTAAACGATTGAAACATATCATCATTTCATTAATTTACAGCGAATTTAACAAGTATTGTTAATGTGTTCCTATTTAATTATATTTAAATGAATGTAACACATTTTAATCTAACTCTTATATTTATATAATAAAAAAGATGAAGGTCCTCTTCTATAAAAAATCACACTTTAGTTGAACAAAACTTAACTAGGAATATTGCTTATACCAATTTCAATAAAAAACAAGCAGATCTACCGAGGAGCTATACTTCATGATATTACCGAATAACATTCTGACTTACTTTGGGATTGAACGAGACAGATATGGTATTAAATTGAATAATTTTCTACCTCGAGAGACCACTGACAGTTTCCTACCGATTCATAATTAATAATTAAAATAATATTTCGGAAATATTTGAATCCGTGATTTGAGAAACCCCATAAGCACATATTTTTGTGAAAGTGACATTTGACTATTTATTGGTTCATACAGTTAACGGCCCAAACAATTTTTTTTTGGCAATGACACACATACTAAAGGGAGATCCTATTGCACCCGACGAGCGGTGTACTGTGCGAAGATGTTGATTGACACGGTTCTTGAATTGCTGTAGGTTGTAATTTGGGGGAACTGTACTGGGAGTGAGTTCCACAGCGATGCAGTGCGCCAGACAAAGGAGTCCTTGTAAAGCTACGTTCTAGGTGTTTCCAGTTGTACAACGAACGCTGCTCTCTTGCCGTCTGTCGCGACTGTATGGCAAGCGTTGCTGAGGGTGGGATGAGGCGGGCCAAATGAAAATATCTGTAAAACAGGGATAAGACACCGTGATATTCGTAAAATCCTCAATGAACTACATATCCAAAAGGCATCAGGACCGGACGGAATACCTGCCATCGTGTCAAAGTACTGCGCCAACGAACTAACACACCCATTTTTTTCCAGAATTGGTTCTATGTCTTACCGAAAAGGGATTCACCCATCTCCTTGGAAAGACGCTCAAATGCAACCTGTTTCAAAAACAGGCAAGAAAACCACGCCCTCAAACTATCGCCGATCAGCAACTACTCAAGTACCTCGTGACCAACGGATTAATTAGTGATAACCAATACGGCTTTCGCAAAGAGAGATCGACAGGAGATATATTAGCCGATGGCACTCATATATGGAGTACGGCAATTGAAAATTCCGGTGAATCTCGAGGGATTGCGTTGGATATTTCGAAGGCATTCGATATAGTTTGGCATAACGGATTGCTCAACAAACTGCCGTCCTTCGGACTGTCAGCCTCTCTCTGCAGCTGGCTTGCCAGTTTCCTTAAGAACCGATCTCTGCACGTTGCAGTTGATGGACACATCTCAGACACATTCACCATTAATGCGGGCCTGCCTCAGGGCGCAATACTTTCACCAACTCTATTCCTCATGTATATTAATGACCTGCTGATCGAAACCAATAATCATGTTTACAGTTTTGCAGATGACAGTACCCTTGTTTCCCAATTCGGAAAACCCTTTACCAGCGACTGAGACATATCACCGCAGACAGGAGCAGATTACAGAAATTAATCAAGATCTGGAGAGGGTTCGAACTTGAGCGACAGAAATTTGGTCCAGTTTAATGCAGCAAAAACCCAAGCAGCCACGTTTTCGAAGAAAGCCAATACGGCGGGCCCTGACATCATTATGGCAGGATCGACCATTCCTTCATCCTCGTCAATCGGACTACTGGGTGTCTCGGTCAACAGCAATATGTCCACGTTGCTAATATCTCAAAATCAGCCTCGCAGAAGCTTGGTGCGCTATTTCGCAACAAAAAACTGTATACACCGCAGCAGCTGCTCTTGCTCTACAAAGCGCAAATAAGACCGTGCTTAGAATATTGCTCACACATTTGGGGTGCCGCAAAGAAAAACACCCTAAAGCTGCTAGATTCCATTCAGAAAAGAGCTGTGCGTCTCGTTGGCGACCCGGGATCTGGATAGTCTGGAACACACATAAGTGTATCGGTTATTCATTCGAGAAACCCCGCAAGTCCAGAGCTTACGGTGTTTCTCAAATGAACGTATGCGCGATATCCTTCCACGCGGAACGCGGTTCTTTCTTTCTGTCAGGAGTGACAGTTGACAGTCATATGTTTTATTTAATAAATAATAGTTAACAAGGCTCACGCCTATTTTTATATAGGTATTAATTGTTGTTATAATTAATTAAAAATAAATACGCAATAGTGACTAAAATATCTGATCATATCGGCGAAAGTGCTGAAAGGAATCCAAGGAAAGGAGTAACAGAGGCATGTGAGAAAATAAAGAAAGCCAGAGCACAAAATAAGGAATACAGAAGCTGGAAAGGCAATGTGGTTCAACTAACTCCCCATTTATATCCGTGCAAGCATGTTTTGATAACAATTTGATTTATGCCTTACAACAATAATGTTTTATTTATACCTAATGTGCTTACAAAGGATGATGTGCAAAAGACTTATGAATGGATTAATTTCATTGCAAACTAATGGCGAGCAAGATATTTTACCAGAGACATGACTGACATAAAACGACGAAGGAATAAAGAGGATCGTCAGACAAATAAACCCATTAAATATTATAAACAAATATATGCCATTCTGGCAAACATATTTTTAGGTACTCTGTGAGGGTCCCAGGAAAGTCTAGAACCGAAGTTTCTCAGTTCATATGGTGTAACTGATGATAGAACTTGTAGATTTTGTAAACTTTCAGCTGGTAGCGCTCCTAAGGTTATGAGAGGCGAAAACATACGCGGAAATGTTATGCTTGGACATATTGTGAAACTTCCTATGAAAATTGTTCATTACACCACTAATGAAGTGGTTTACTTTAACCCTAGTTTAAATATTAAAATCAGTGGAATCTTTTTATAGAAAAATACCCTGATTTGAAAATTTTATATCTAAAATTTCAACAACCAGATGTCGATACATGCTGTACTTATGCGAAGCAGTCGTATAAAATTAAAATCCCTACTTTAAACTGAAAAGATGGTGCACACTCGTCGTGCAAATAATTTGTAAGTTTGTAACTTCAACAGATTCAGAAAAAATGTTCTGAAGATCCAACTGGTCTGTGTATTTGCATGGACTTTATTTAAAACCTACTACTTCCTGTTATCCCAGTACAGGAATCATTTTATTTACGACAGTATACAGTAGACGTTTTTAACATTCATGAACTGCGGAATAATACTTCTAGACTTTGCATATACCATAAAGGAGGCAAAAAGTGCCCGAATGAAATGTGTTCCATGTTGCTTGACCATGCAGAAATTGACCCATCTGTTCAAGAACTGCATGCATTTTTCAGACGGAGCCAGGGGGTCAAAACGAAAACCACACAGTGATTCGCATGCTGATGGCTTTACAATCGACTGGTCAGTCTGACCATATTCTTGAATACTTTCCGGTCAGGAGACACTCTTTTTGCCATTTAACAGAAACTTTAGTATCGTGAAACGAAAATTAAACCGAACATATCGAACTTACACCGTCAACTAATATACTGCTTTGAATGTAAACTTCTGTTCAACCCGTGGAAAATTCACTGTTATACATCTGCAGACTCATGATGTCGTAATTTTTCAAAAATGGTCACTAGTTTCTTAAAAAAAATATACTATCTAACGAATCCTACCAACCCAAAGATCAAAATCCTTTACTATCTCCGAATTTGATCAATATCAGTATTGTCAAGACGGAGCTGTTGTAATGCGAGACATCATTGATGGTTTAGAACTTAACCTATTTTCACTAAAATTATTGGCGTCAACACAAAATATTGTCAGTTTCTTATTTATCTGCTAATTTTCTTGAAAATCGTCGTTCATTTAAGAAACCTCGTACGTTTCCAAATAAAAAAAAAATTAAACCAAAAACCGTTGTCTTTGATGTGCACCATGTGTGAACGTATTACAGATAAACAATTCTTCAATAAAAAAGTTAAAATTCATTTTTTAGTTATTTCAAGTATTCCAAAAATTGCGTTGTGTGGACTTACGGGGTTTCTCAAATGACCGATTAATTTTTGTTGAAATCTCCAGACGTCTACGAAATGAATGCAAAGATTAAAACGGGAAGGGAACATTTTGATTATTTTCGATATCTGAAAACTTCGGTATGTACTTCCTTACGATATCTTATTAACAACCAAATTATGTAGTTTTGCCGTAATTTCCTCATTTCTAGATCTATTGCTAAATCGATTACAGTTTTTCGAATTTGCAACAGCCTGTATCATATAACAAACTCATATATTCAAGAAGCAGGACTATACATTTTTTTGTTGTTGATCACTTGGCACATTTTTATTATCCCTCTTTCTATAAAGGAATTAATAATAAAACAATCATAAGCTATATACTTTTTAGGAAGCTTTGCATTTTGCTACCCAAGATATGTATGTGCAAATTTCTACTAATTCACAAAACAATATATTTTTTTGTATATTTTCAGCCAGTGGAACTGCAAGAGTTATCAATCCAGCATTACTCTTTGACTAAGCGAAAATAATTCGTACAAGATAATATTTACATATGATCCACGATTCACCCACCACATGTGAAAAATATTGTATAAGATATTGGTATTAGCTGTATTGTCAAATAAATGAAGCATAAAAATAGAGGGGTCTGATTTATTATTTGAAGATACATACCCCACGTTTTGCGGATATGAAAATGAACAATTACGTATTTTAAAAGACTGCTACCCTAACATATCTATTGACTTCCAAGCATTTGAAAAAATATTTACAATCCATTTATGAACAAGAACATTTCAAGGACCAATTCCAATATTAACTGAGAACACACATCTTGAAATAACCTGCTTTATTTAGTAATGACTACTCTATCTACTGGTCTTTCGACGTCTTGTTGTCAATCGTATACCATGGTTAATATGCTCGTTTGAACTTGGAATATATTCAAAGCGTTTGAAAGACAGAAGAATTGACCTTATTTTCAAAAAATATAATGAAACTGGATAAGTACATACAAACTATTTATATTTTTCCACTTGGTTTCAAATAACTATATTTTTTTATAAAATAGGATAAAACACGTTTAAACTATTTTTATTTCCATGCCAGGTCCTAACCCTGGTTGACAAAAAATAGTATAATCAAACTGTTTCGAAGAGTACTTCGAATTGGAGTGGTGCCTCGCAAAGTAATTTTAACTTTAACAGGGAAAAGCCGCTGCCAATGGAATTAACAGTTCCATATCACATTTCTCCCCATCGCCACAGATCCCATTTGCGAATATAAAAATGTGGATTACTAGCAAAATTGGGTTCAGTGATCCCCAAAAATCCTGGAAGCACACTGTTTTCACATACGAAACCATTTGGCGGTCATTATGGTAAACTGCCAGATCAGAGTGCTTAAATCCGAAATATTTGACAGCCAACTGAATTGCGGATTTGGGCCGGTCAATATGCGTAAGGATTGATCCATGGCGGCCTTTTCCAAAATAACCAAGACGCTGAGAAACATTGCCAATTATTGAACCGCAACCCATTTGACCTTTATAATGATCACTCTTTATTTCCTCATTATTTTGTTTTAATGTACTTGTACTAATTGTAGAGGCCATTAACAATAACGGCCAAAGCTTGGTGGTCATTATTAATAACGGCCGACCTAAACTCGAATTCAATATTTTATTATTTTTCCGGGTTTGAGCCAACGGTAGGCCTAAATAGATAATGGCTGGCCGTTGTTAAAAATTGCCGCATTTTGTGCTTATTTGGGCAGTGCAGTAGTATGTATCATGTTACGGTAATTTTAAGAATTCCGTAACATTGTGTTTTTCCGAGTTCGCTTGTATTTATTTTTAGTTTGAAATAATTACTTTTCATCTTCAACCTATTTTGAATTACTGTCTGAATCAACCTGGTAGCAACAGTGTGGAAAATTCCGCATTAAATACTAAATAGCACGAAAATATTAATAAATACTGAATTTTTATGTTGCCCATCAAGTTCATTTAAAACTAATTTTGTCTTTTAAATATATCAGTCGATAATAATTATCTCGTTAATATAAAATGAAAATTAATATTATGGGTTGAATCTACGTAAATACAGCAGTAGAATATATTATTTAAAATTGATAAATAATTTCAAATATGCAGATCATATTTTATGCTTAAAATCGGTCGCTTCGTACGGTGGAAAAAGGTGAAATATTTGTGACTGCGCGCGGTGCAATTTTTTTGAGATGTGATTCTGGTGGAAGGTAAGACTGGATTTTGAAATCTGTCTTGTACCGACGACCAGTGTGAGAGGTTTGAGAGAAGGTAGGCTTGACTTTTTCTTTATTTTTTGCGTTATCTGATCTTATTTCTAGTTTCCTATATCGTAAAGTCTGTAGGCAGAATAAAGTTGCTAAGCGTGCGAATCTCTGATATCTGCCTATTATCGTTTCACATACCACGTTGTCTTTTGCCGTGTGTATGTTGAATAAGCTCGTGAATATCTGATATCTATCTACTATCGTTTCACACATACCACGTTGTCTTTTGCCGTGGGTATGTTTTTGTCTGTAGGGCATATGTGAGATAGTGTTTTTTGGAGCTTAAGGCTCTTGTCTTAGAGGAAAAAAAAGGACTTGATCCTACAAGAGCAGGGTTATTGAATTTCAGATTTAGTGTAGCAACCCAACTATAGAATCGATCAAAGTGGCCTGTAGGGTTCACATTATTTAGGTTCTAGTTAGAGGAAGCATTTTTAGAAATTAATAACCAAAACTGTCTATAGTGTGGGAGATTGAGTCTAATTTTCTCTGGTATCGTTATCGGATGTTAGGAGTTATAGGGGGAATCAGAGTTAAGCTTAGTTAGTTATTATCCGGCCTATAGAAGCATTTTATCGTCACCTTGTTATTTAAAGAGCGCCTTCTCAAGCCCTTCTCGACCGTGGTCGGTACAAGATCATAATAATTGTTTGTTTGTTTTATTTCTCTATTTCTGTTTAAATTTGTTGTTACCTTTATTTTTGAATTGAACTGATTTTTGAGTTAGAAAATAGCTTTCAGGCAATAATTGAATTGAATAATTGTCATTACCTTTATTTTGAATTGAATTGATTTTTGAGTTGAAAAGTAGCCTTCGGAAAATAATTGCATTCTGATTATCTGTTTAAATTTATCGATTTCACTTTTGTTCATACCTGATTACTGTAATTGTTTTTTTATTGAAATATTGTTCATCACAATCTTTCTCAGCTTAAACAGCTATTTATTTTATTTATTATTTTTAATCAGTTCACTGTTTGATTTAAAACCATAATTATTGTCTATAGTCTAAACAATTCTGTGCAAATTGGTGGAGGCATATTTAATTAAATTAAATTAAATTTCTCCTTCAGCGTGTTTTGGCATCTTTCAGCATTGTTAATTGAGAAGAGTTATTTGTAGTTATCTCTTGCCAAGTTCTGTATTAAAAGCCTAAGCTTAGACAAGCAACGCTCTCCGCCAAATTGAAACAGAGTTGTTAACAATATTCTTGGTGAACTCTTTAACTGCCTTGTACTGGTTTTTTTTTCATGCTACTGAGTCCACACGCACTCGGCCTTACCAGGACAGCTTCCAGTGACGTCACAGGACAGATCCTAGGCACTACAGCAATTTCCAGTAACCCTCTCCAGGAAGCTCGGAGGAACCACAAGGTGATTAAAGTGTAGAAGTCACCAAGATAATTCCACATAAGTGAACCTTATTTTTGTTGGAGGGAAATAGAATAAAAATTGTCTTTTTGAAATTTCTAATCTTTTATTTTGCGCTTTATAATCACTACTTCACTCGAAAATAAATTTTAATTATCATGCTCCGGACCTATACACCCTGAGTATCTTTCAGTTTATCTTTTTAGTAGATTAAAGTAATAATTTAAAGAAAAGTGCATTTATAGTTTATAGTAACAAATTGGCTTTTTATTTGAATTAATATAGTAATTATATTAAGGCAATTGAAATTATATCTTAACAAATCAAAGTTTATCTTAACTAATTAACTTTTCTTGCAACAAATTAACTAATTGCATTTTATTGTAACAAATTGCATTTTTTCATAACAATCAATTGTGAGGGGCTTCGGTTCGAATCGACTAAGATCGGTATCGGTCGTTTAATTTTAATCATGAGTTAAGTTATTCATATCTATATATCTGGGTTAACGTGGTAAAGGGCGCGCATGCACCGGGCAGTTTGTTACAGTGGAAAAAAAATGGCAAACCAGGGGGAATGGTATGTGTCTCGGTATGAGACGAAACCGCAAAAATAAATAAGTTAATTAGGTTGCGGTACAAGGGAGTCCAATCATCAGGATCTCGTTTGATGATGAGGGTAAAATGGCAACGGTATTTTGGAAACGGTGCGACAACTGTGGGTGACCTGACGAGACTTTCTACACAGATAAATAGAAATCCCGAAATGGGCGTGCGCGAATACGTGACAGCCTTCAGGTCGTACTTCGCTTCTACTATGAGTACTATGTTACGCCGTCGTGGAGGCAGTAGGTTAGGTGAGGAACGGTGGTAGGTAGGTTACGTGTAAAATGGAGCAGGTAAAGATCAAGACTGGTCAGACTAAAAAACGAATGGACCAGTCTAGTGTAAAACGAGAGAGACAGTGTGTAGTAAAGACAGACTGGTAGGACTGAAAAACCAACGTACCAGTCTAGTGTAAAGAGGAAGTATGAATGTGAGACTGGTCACACTGAACGACCAACGGACCAGCCTAGTGTATTGAGGAGAGCGAGTCAGAGCATGAAATACTTACATTAATACCTATATTATAGCAGCAGCGAAGGCTCATTTTCTTGACAACTTCTTGATCTTGTCTTGATCTTGTCTTGATTTCAAGACAAGATCAAGACAAGAAATGATCCTTGTTTTTCAAGACAAGACAAGAAATTACTTCTCAAGATCAAGATTTCTTGGCAAGAAATCAAGAAAATCTTGAAATTTCTTGAAAATATAAAATTTTAAAAAAATCACTTGTTTGCTAGTTTATTGAAAAAAAAAATAAAGCACTGAAACATTTTTAATGGAAGGATAAAAAAAATATTATGTAAAAAATAACATTTTTATTTCCAAAGTCTTTATCATTTTTGGATATGTTATGGCCTAAGGTATTGGCACCAAAAAGTACTTTGCAAAGCGAGTCTACTTCAGTGGCAGCCAAATTGGCTAAAGGAAATAAATATGTAATAATTGGCAAAAAACATTTTAAAGGGGTCGGAATATTGACTATTAAAAAATCAGGTCAATACGAACAAAATTAAAATTGATACTTTAATTTTGGTAAAACTCTGCCTTGTGGGCTAAATTAAATTGGATAATTTTTTAATATTTAATGACTTTTTATTTGCAAAGAATTTTTTTTATCATTTTTATATATGTTATGACCTAAGATATTAGAATCAAAAAGAACTTTGCTAAGCGGATCTACTTCAGTGGCGTACAGAAATTTTTAATTTACATAAATTTTTTTAAATTAAGAAAAAAATTTACCTTACAAATGCTTGCCTGTTCTCTCCACTGAGAGCCGCTTGCTCTGGCTCCAGGATGTAAACAGCACAAGTGCTAGTTTAGTAACCCTAACGAAGCTGAAAAACCCTTTGACAAAGTCAATTCAAAGCTTAACAATCTGCAAGAGATTTTTACTGTTTTATTGTATTTATTAACCATTTTCATATTTAGATTTGTTCGTTCTTGACAACGGGGGCAGATTTGTTCCTCGAAACGTCGACCGTTTTTCCAGTTTCCTTTAGGTTTTTCAGCTTCGTTAAGTCCGGTTCCGACGAGGCAACTAGTTGCGGCGACAAAGTTGCAGCAATTTTTTGATGCCGCGATTTGTCGCACATGCGTTTACACACGGATGCAATTTTTCTAGTAAAAAACCAGACTACTGCCAACTGTGCAAACATGATATGTAAAGTTACTAGAACTAGTAAGATAATTTTCATAACAGGTGCTTTCTTTAATTCTACGGGGAATGCACCGGTTGACACTGTATCCTTTTTTTACTTTAAGTAGCTATCTTGGGCTTAATAGTAGAAGCAGCGAAATATTTGACAGTTTAAAAAGTGTAGCCAATACAAAAATGTAAGTTGTCAAAAGAAAATCACTAAAGAAAGTTACTAAATCGCCGCGATTAGTTGCATGAAAATAGAACATGTTCTATTACGTGCAACCAAATTGCAGTGACAAATTGCAAAGTGTGAACGCTTGAATTGGTGCAATTTTGACTGCTGCAATCGAATCGCCCCGACAAAGTTGCATCGTGAGAACCGGGCTTTAGGGTCACTAAACTAGCACTTGTGCGCTTTACACCCTGGAGCCAGAGCAAGTGGCTCTAAGTGAAGAAAATTGGCAAACATTTGTAAGGTAAAACATGAATCCTCCACAACAATATAGAACATATCTACCAGAAAAAAATTAATTTGTCAACACATATGAAGCAACGAAATATAAAACAATACTATCCTGACCGCGTGACCCTCGATTCCAGGCATAAAGCATAAACATCATATCAACCAATCTCATCCCGACTTTTAAACAGGGGTTTCCCCTCTTGTCAAGGTATCAAAAAACGACTTTTAAACGGGGGTTACCCTTTTGTCAAGATGTCAAGAATTTTCAAGATTTCTTGAGTCAAGACAAGACACCAACTCTCAAGAAATGGTCAAGACAAGATTTTTTTTTATTTCTTGAAAAAATTTCAAGACAAGACAAGAAATTGCTTGTCAAGACAAGATTTCTTGTCTTGCCGATCCCTAGCGAAGGCGGAGAAGACAGACGGCGCGCGGCGGTAGTGTTCTCTGCCTTCGCTGCTACTATATAGGTATTAATGTGAGTATTTCACGCTCTCACTCGCTCTCCTTCTCACTACACTAGCCTGTTCAGGGTGTTCAGCATGAAGTATTGTAGTTCGTGGTTTTGTTAACACGGTAAGTGATGGGGTTCCCGTAACAGCCGGCCGTTAGGTAAGGAACTTGCCAGGCATGATTCACGGCACGCTATGATAGCGTCCTACCGGTGCTATGAGGGACAACGCGATGTCTGCGGAAAATGAGAAAACGGTATTCCGTCGTGTCACAACGAAATTTTTTTATCGAACCGGAACTTATGAGTTATAATTTGAGTGTACGAAAAAGAATAGAGTCGGTAACCCAGAAAATAAGAAAGTTAGAACCTCTAGTGCACACCATGCCTTAAAAACATAGTAACTTCGTTACATAGAGGTGTAAATGCCTCTTCTGTATTCTACCTTCGGAGTACGATTTTTCCACATACTACGGTACAGCTAAGCCACTCATAATAATTATTCCCTGTTGATACTACTGCGCTACATTGCATATTAGTAAACGAGAAAAACTTGCATCGTTCAAAGATTTATCCAATACTTATTGTAAAAAAAAAAAAACTTAAAAGGCCGATTCTCATTCAGGCGACACTCGGTTCGACGCGCGACGCGACATCGCGTTGACATCTGCCGCAATGCGGTAGGACGACCTTCTCATACGCCCGAAAAAAGAAGTTATTCGGAAACAATTTTACCATGTTTAAAAGATTGTAAGATGACAAACGGATATTTTATAAATATTATAGAATGGAGGGGCAGGAGAAATTGTTGCTGCGCGATGTCGCTGACAATTTAACTTTTGCCGCGCGATGAACCAAGAGGTATTGGATGAACTCTTGCGTAGTAGAGCTCAAGTGAAAATTTGTGGCGCGATATCGCGTCGCGTAAGTGATAATCGCGCTTAACAATGATTAATATTTAGCATCAGGCCTTAAATAGCCCCGTATCTAGGCTCTCCCCATTTTGATGTTGTGTCTGTCAAATATCTATGGATCACTCTTCCCGTTTTCCTCTCTTTCTCACACATACACACACGCACTATATCTCGCTGCATATATTATAGCCGGACGAGACATAGGAAGTTTAATTACAATTTTCTTAGAATCTGTGTAATCTAATTCTATAGTTTAAATAGGTCAGTTTTAAAAATGGGATAATAGTTACGCAATTTTAAAACTGAATCAACTTACATTCCTCTTTTTTCTGGTATTTTCATTGTAACATTTACAGAACCGCATTACTTTTTGAAATAATGTCAAAAACAATTTTATTTTAAAAACTTTTAAATAGGCACTCGAAATTGGGTATAATTTTGCATGTGTGTTTATCTTATCGTACCCAACAAAACATCCTAGTAACGAAATATTTTAGCATCCAACTTTACAATTCTAGGCTTAAAATAAAACCAAGTGTACGCGAATGTGATACTATTTCACCCCAAAACACGTTGAACCATCTGTCCTTTGCGGATGATATAGTGCTGATCTCACCAATCAGATGTTTAATAGACTGAAGTTCGCAAGCTGAAGGAGGACCCTTGTCTGGTATGACCATAGAATGAGGGATAGGCGCCAGAGTCTACGGTTCAAAATGGTGATTCACCACCATTCTGGCAGCAATTCACACTAAAACACTATGTATAGTATTTTTCAGAACAGCCCTTTAATCTCACTTTCTATTAACAAATCACCTAGGAACGTTTAGAATAAATAACAAAGTTACCGTGATGTAGGTCCAGAGGAGAATCTAGCAAAGGAGCGGCAAATCACTTTTGGGTCAATCATGGTGTGGCCGGAAGGTAAATTATCGACAAATAACGTAATAAGTCCAAAAATGAGACCAGGACGAAAAAACCATTGATTATTCGAAAAATTAAATTGAAGTTCTATTCAAAACTCACAAAGGCGGAGTTGAAACTCTAAAAAGACACAAGCCACTATCATTGAGATATCACTTCAAACAGTTGGGGAATGTTGAAATTGTCACATGTCGTTTCTGTAAGTTCTGTATGAAAGCGATGGAATCCACGTAATATAACCTTTGTTCGTGCTAGTTTTAAACCGCCACATACAGGCGAAAAATCCAAACATGTCGGAAGAACCCTAAATTTAAAAGGTCATTTAAATACAATCACTATGCGTTTTTACTCCACCTTGCAACACGTTTTTCCTATTGAAGTTAAAAGTAAATATTTTATTTAAAAACAAACCTAGCACCGAAGAGTCGTGTTACAAAGCCCGGCCCCGGTAGTGGGGTCGTAGAGCGCCATCAGTTTTCCCCGACTAAACTGGAAAAAGCTCCGCTGGTGTTGTGCGGGGTGGCTAGGCACGCTTATTAAAGGAACTCAATCTTAACTTAACAAGAAAACACAATCTACAATTTAAGGAACAATCTATTTGCTACTAAGTATTTTAACACAGCAACAATACTTATGTAAAACTTTTGACAATTTAAACGCAAAGGAATGTCAAATGACTATTAAAGTAATTGATAAATAGAGTACAATATGGAGATTGTACGGGGACCAATTCTGTTGTTAACACTCGGTACCGTATGCCTTACACCTAAATGCGCTAAACACTACAATCTGAAGTGACCACTTTGATTTTACCTAAACTAATTACATATATGTATGCGTGCTAGTAGCTGCGCCAATTACAAATGTAGAAATAATAGTAGGTAGTGATAAAGACCACAATATTTAAATCAATTGACCAGATAAATGGATAAAAAGAGTAAAATTATTGAAAATCAACTTAAAGCTCGACTGCCAATGCTTGATTTATATTAAAAAGAAAAATAGCGATTATATCAGTAGAACAGAAAAATAAATGAATAAATAAACTTAATCTTCTGTACGATACCCCTTAGATCCGTCGAACTTTGGTAAATGCGCCGGGCACCTGTTGGTACTGCTATGGCACTGGCCCCGAGGGTGAACTAGCAGTTGACACGGCAATAAATTTGGCCTGGAGATAAGACTTGTAGCCACGTAATAGAATTGGCCCGGAGATAGGAATTGTAGCCCGGTAATAGAACCCTGTAATAACCCAAAACGCATTAGACAAAGCCCCCATATTTCAATTAAAAAAGCCCCCCTTGCATAAATATATTTTCTTCATAAAACAAATTAACCCAAAAATTATCAATGGATTTTCAATGACCATCAGCAAATAAAAGAAATACTAAGGTACAGACAACTTGAATATAAAAAAGATAGGCATGAATCATACCTAAAAGAAAATATAAACTTCCCTATATGATCAAAACTAAAGTCACATTAAAATAAAGATTCAGATTTGATAAATGGAGTAGATAAGATAATCCATATGCAATGCAAATTGGAGGAAAATGTACAAAAAAAAGGTTAACACAGATAAGGCAATTAAATTGTTAATTTAGACAAAAAACACTATAGCAATAATTACCTCGCTAGTGTGTGAGGGTTGCTAGACAGTCGACGGTCTCGGTAGGAAAAGGCCATTAAAATCATGGCGTGCTTCACAAGCAATAGAAAAAAATAATTCCAGAGAAAATGCTTACCTAGTGCAGTAGTTAAATCCCGATAAATCGGTCGTGTCAAAACACAAACAGAAACCAACACAATATATCCCCAAAGAAAGAGTAGTATTAAATCACAATACTAAATGCTGAGCTATGACTGCACTAAAGCAGAAAACTTCTCTTCTCACCGAAAGGTATTTCTAGAACTCTATTCGTTTCAGTCAATTTGCCTTTCTCCTTCCACGAGATTAAAAACTACGTCAGATCAGCAAGAAGTGATGAGCTGAAAAACGCCAAGTTATTAACACAATTCTTAAAAATATAGAACGGTTTGCTGGCTGTTCTATGGTAATGTAATATAAATCAAGCTAAGTTATACTAATATCATAATATCCTATTTTAGTGACTTGATCAAACCTAAGCGATCTGTGGTTTGCTTATCAACTAAAATAAATATCAAAGTACGTGAGGGCTACATAAGAGAAAGGGAGGATCAAAATAGTTACTCAAAGCCACAACAGTGTTATAAAAGCTAATACAAATATATCGTTAACCTATATTTAGGATAAAATTAATTTACACTAATAAATGCGGCAATTTTAAGCTTATTGACAGCAAATCGAATCAATTAATTTAGAATTAATTAACCGAAGAGTATTGACCTCTTTTCAATAATTTTACTGCAAAATACAGCGATTTTTTAGCTAAATGCAGCGTATAATACGTAATTTAAAAATATTTTACACTGGCAAAATCGGACTGTTACAACCTTAATGATACATCTCTACTATCTGCGCGAATAAACACGTCGAGATCCCCTGATACTTTGCTATGTCGAGTGTGAAGAACGGTTCGTTGGGCGGTGCTATTTTGGTTACTTGTCCTCTGGTCATTTTCTTGGTTTTTTTTTTCATTAAAATATTGTGATCACTTCTATATTTACAATGGATTGTGTTCCTGGAGGGTAAGAAAACTACTTTTTGTCTATAATAATAATATTACAGTAACGGTTATGGTCACAAGCCAAGTATTATAACCTTTTTATTTTTTTCTTACAGGTTCAAATTCAGGAGACGTGTGTTTAAGCAGAATTTTAACATAATATCAGTTTGCCTGTTAAACACGTTCGAAAAAGCAGGGGCGTAGGAGGACGACCTCCTAAATCTTTCAACGAGTGCACTGATTGCACAAAACGTAGGAAAACGGAGGATGTTCGAAACCCATAATTAGAAACCTCAAAGTTAGTATTTGCTGCTTAAGTGGACTATAGAGCACGTGGGGAAGTGAAAATTTCACACATAATTAAGGATGTTACCCATGATGTGGAAGATATAACAAGGAAATATTCATAGGAAACACTTGTTGCTAAAAAGCTCCATCTTTAGTTATTGAAGTACAATGAACTTCAGTACAATGCTCTGCCAAGGAAATAAACTGCAATATGTTTCCAAATCACGAATCCAAAACAGCAGTAAAAAGCAGTGCTGTCCTAAAGCTATAGTTTGCATGCACGGAAATAGTGCTGAAGTTCCGCTTCAAAATTTAATATGGTCGATTAAATCAGTGCGAGGTTATTTTTACCGCTGTTTGATCTAATCATATCAATTCCTAAAAAACAGCCAGAAAATATGTGAATTATATGGAGGGATCGGATGAACAAGGTAGCAATTCAGTGTATAAACAAAATTTCAAAAATGAAGGACATTCTGATGTGGTGCATATTCACCTCATATCCGGTGAATTAAGTAGGCTAAATATACACATAATTTTGCAAAATACTCGTCTATCGTCGCCAAGATATTGTCGTCCGTTGAGATTACAAATGGCTCAGCGGAAGAAAATAATCGGTGAGGTCAAAATAAATAATCTGAAGAAACCAAGAAACCCAAGTATAGTATACCAGGGTGTCAAAAGCGAAAAGGAAAAATTATCTTCACGTAATTAATAACTGATAAAGCTTTCATTTAAAAATCAGTCTAGACGAGTAATTTGTTTGTTTAAAGATAATAAAAACGACTATAGCAAAGAATGTTATCATCACCTGCCATCAGAAAGGCTTCAATAATAATCGAAAATGGGAATTACCACCTATATTTCGAAGTTAGCATGCAAAGTTTAAGTGTAATAATTAACATATTTAATTTAAGAATGATGTTTTCACTTAAACCTTCCTGAAAGGCTATAATTCTAGTTATTCGGAGATGACGAGTTTCTCTGTATATGTACTATGTGTGTATAAGGCATCATCAGTCCTGCTTTTATCTCCTAACCGTAACATAAAATTATACTAAAAATAGATAATAATAGATAAAAGGCAGTTTTCCTCTTATTCTTATCAGCACTAATTAAGGTATTATCTTCAGGCTGAATTTTAGATATATAGAATATACCTGCGATATAAGTACACAACTGTGACAGTATATATATTAATCTTTGATAGAAACTGCATTAAAAATATTAAGTAATAAAATGGATTTCACAATAGTGCTAGCAGCAGTGCTAACAATCACTTATTTGGTTGGCCAGTTTGCCTTAATATTTTATTCGAAATCATCATACAGACGATTAAGAAATGAGATTATCTCGAAAGGTAAGTAAAAACCCCATTTTTGATATATCTTATTGTGAAAATAATCACTCAATTGAATTTTATAACCTGCGTATAGCTTTTCTACCTTCTCTTTTAAAACTTTAAAATAATGAAATATCTTCTCAATAGCTCATGCTATGTTTTTTTTTTGTGAAGGTGTTGCCACATAGTCATATTTTTCCCATAACAATTCACATTATAAATCAACTAATGGGAAAATATTAGATTAACTCCTTGTCATGAAACTAACCCATTAAATTGTAATATAGTAGCACCATGACGGTTGACGCATATTTGCCTGGAAGGAATAGACAACACCGTAAAAAAATTTAGTAGATCAGAACCAGCTTGATTGCTATTTATTTCTAGTTATATACTTTTTTGCTTTCATATGACTTAATAATAGGCTCACCTCCAAGCAGTTTTTTTTCCTTATAAATTTCGTGCCAATCTATCCTGGTCGTTAAGTAAAATCTCCTTCGGGTCATTCGACAAAATGGCTTCCGTCAAATTTAATATTTCGTATGCATGTATATTAATACTAATACTAATAAAAAAAATCATATTTCCAGGTCGACTGATTTCCATCATTCCAGTTTTGACAATTACCACTGCTACTACTACGCCAGGCACATCAGTACCATCCGCTCCACCCGGATGTTAGTGAGAAATAGAGTAACTTCGTATATGTATATCAATTAGTAATCGATCAATGACAATATAGGCAATTGAGAGAGATATGGAGAATAGGCGTGCTTAATCTATACGAGTTCGCAACTCTTTTATTTGTAACTTTTAGTTTTTGTTCCGACAGCAATTTATATACTTCGACGTTACTTAGCTATTCATAAATTGAAAAATTTTAGATTATTTCACTAAAAAAAAAAAGACAATGGTGGGCCTCTTATGTCATTGTTGCAAGTTCAACCACGCTAAATTAAAGTTTGCTGAAATTTATGAGTCTTTGGTACAAGATCAATCAAAATAAAAGAAAGTCAGGTCACATACAATATCTTAAAATTTATCAGAAGCAGCCAAATTGTGACATATTTATTAAAATTTAGGAAAAGCGAGAATTAAAACAAATGTCTCTTTGGGCAATATTTTTCTTCAGGTGAAGTGAAAAGAAATAGCAGAAAGAACAGGTTATTGACAGAAATTGGATTTAGATATAAAAAAGAAAATAATATAAAAACCGTATGTAAAAAGGTGGTGTCGGGTATAAGAGAATATAATTCTTAAGAAAACACGATCGCTACAAATCATGCTGAGGAAATTTCAATTATACATCTGGATAAGATGAAACATGGCTATTTTTAAAACAGTCACAAAAAGATTTTATAATATGACAATCTAACATCGATCAAATATAAATACAGTACTGGTGAGGGTAAAATGCACATAGTAGTGCATGCAGGTGTTTTAAAAGGTGTGGGTCCTAATCAAAATCTGCAGGATGTCATGATAATATATAAAATGACTAAAATAACTCACCACAACATGGAAAAAAGACATAATCGATTGGCTTGGAAAAAAGCATTGATTTTCGAAACAATGCACTCAAGTGACATTATTGCTTATTTTTTTGTAAACGACGTGAAATATTAATGATAATGATTATAAGAAATGTCTTACTTAAAGAAGCACATAATCTTTGTTGACTACTAAACAAATAGCTATACAAATATAGATAATGAAATTAAATAGCAATATGAAAAATACCGATCAAGCATGAACATTGCAAGTATATTCTAAAGTTTTATTTATAGGCCAGAACCACGCTAATAATGCCTCACGTTTATATTTTAGTAAGAAATCAAAATTTAATTCATATTTTTTTCAATTATTAAGATATTATCACACCACTTTATTTGGAAACTTCAACTTCAAGTTCTTGGTCAGCGGAGAAAATAGCATTGTATGATATATCAAATTATGAGTTCTATGGCCGTATATTATTCATATGTAACGCATGATTATTTTTTCTAGATGCAGCTACTGAGAATACCAAATCTCAAACTCCACCATACTTGCCATAATGATGATAAGAAAATGTTAACGCGGTTCACACCAAACAACTGTATTCTACTTTGCACGTTTTAATAAACGTGGGCTTGTAAGAATGCATACATGAAACAAATAAAATCGTAATCAAATCAGTTTATTTTTGGCATTATTTTAGATACCTAATTCATTTTCAAAGCACTTTTCCACTGGAATACCCTTTTATGCCTTAAAAAAAAACACGTTATATTAAGTTTCCTTACACTTAATAATAAACTAATGGGATGAGGCAATATTCTGCATTCTTTTAACTGGTCATTGTTACTTTTATCTGCGAGATATGTAATATCAAAAAGCATCTTTAAGTCTTTACACCAGGAAAAGGGTAAAGTTAATAATTTTCAATTTCATTTCTGATCCCACTCTCTGGCGATATCACGCCACCTGCAGTCGCACGCCACACGCGTTCTAGTGATCCGGCGATATATAAATGAAGATGTTCGTCGTGGTAAAGCATACCTTAATTTACTTTCTTTTTTAATCAATTCAATAGAACAAAGGGAACCTCAGCTAATCCAAGTTAGTTAAGAAATAAAAAATATATAGACATATCGGACGGAACAGTCCGGCGTGAGCTCATTAGAAAATCTAACTATTTTTTCATTATTTTTTCAAACTCAATTCAAACCACACTAGCTAAAGCTAATTCAATATAAAAACATCCGGTTCGACTACAGTGACGTTCAAGGTGGTCTGGCCTTTTGCATATACATAATATAATGTCTGAAATTGAAGCATTAACGATTTTATTGAGTGATTCTGCGCATGATCAAGCTCCAATAACTAAATAATTAAGAGGCCGTAAGTAGGTATAGGATACCTACTACTAACTTAAAATAATTACTACACTTTTATATATTTTCGTTAAGTTCAATAAATTCGATCAATACACCATGTTATTTGGCATAAGATTTTTTTCACTATTTTGATTTTTGTTTCATTTTATAATGCTTGTCGCAGAAATGTTAAACAGATGATTTATGGACCAAGTATTTAAATTAATCGAGAGGTTATTCACTAGCTAAGCGAATATAAATACGTTATGATTTTAAATGTCGCTATAATTTTTAATCAACATAATATTTTCGGCTTCTGCTGTGAGTTTGTTGCAACCCTCAAAATACATTCGATGTTCTGGTTTAAGAAGATATATTGAAGTGGACAAACATGTTTGAGAAAAAATATTTAAAATATGATCTCCATAGTAATTAAGCATTTTTTGATTATAAATATATGGGTGAACACTGCATGAATATTGAAGCGGTTTTGCAGTATTTACATCTTCATTTCTTTAAAGTCATATGACTGCAAAAAATAAGTGATCATTTCCATTTTAATATTGTAGGTCAGTGTTTTCAATGAAAATATTTGCTAAAATATCATCGATTTTATTAGAATGTTTCTCGATAGTACCATGTTTGTTATTTTGAAGTAATTCAAAAATGTTCTCAATGTCCAAATTTCCAAAATTAGGAGATTTTAATGCTAGAATTGTAGTATTTTTGCGGATCCGGAATTCGTAAAATTGTCAAATCGAGATATGATAATGTTCTAAGCTAATTGCTTCTCAGTTTGTAATTTTCGCAGTCAAATATAGTTCAAACTTAGCTCCTAGAAACAATATTTAATAATTTCAAGTATATGGTAAACAATGTGATTTAATGCAATGTGGGTTTGACGCCTTAATTATTTCGAAGATTTCTCGGTTTTCAACTATTTAGCCAAGTAAGCGTTTTGGGTCATTTATTTTCCTACCGTTTACAAAAGGTTCCTGAAAAGGTCACGTCACGTAAACCTTTCCCTTTCATGATTTTTAAATTATGTTGTACGTTGGAACCAACTGGGACTCTTACGTAGAGGGTTTCCGTCTGAGTCTAGATGGACTCCCTAGCGATCCAAACACCGTTGAAGAGCTAGAGACAACATCTAACAGTTTAATTAATGCAATCAGAAACTCCTACGAAAACAGCTGTCACACTTTAAAAAAGGTAATCTGCAGAGACGTGCCTTGCTGGAACGAGGAACTGAGTCGCTTAAAACGCGATGCCAGAAAGCTATTCAACGAGGCAAAAATTACTGCAAACTGGGCAGAGTATAGAACAGCCCTCACAGAGTACAACAAAGAACTTAGAAAATCTAAAAGGAGATCATGGAGGCAATTCTGCGAGGGCATAGACGAGTTAGCCCCAGCCCAGCGTCTACAAAAAATCATTCAAACGATATTGGCCTATTAAAAATGCCACTTCCCTGGATCACAAACTGTAGAAGATACCCAGAACTAGACTCATCCTCACACTGAAGGGTTCCAGAGCCCGAACAGGAGGTACAAAGGACTGGCAGGATAAATCTTCACTAACAATAGAACAAAATCAGCAATCAATAGCTTTAAGCCCTACAAATCCTCCGGCAGACGTGGTCTTCCCTGCCCTGCTTCAGAAAGGCTATGAGATCCTGAAGCTACACCTCAAAGCTAGCTTAATGAAAGGGTGCCTTCAAGGAGATGTTGTCCCCCCCCCCCCCTTCTGTGGACACTACTAGTGGATACAATCCTTATCACTCTGGATTTATAGGTCTAGGCTACGCAGAGAACCTAGTAGTAATAATAAAGGGCAAACATGAAGGCGTAATTTTAAACCACATGCAAAATGTCCTAAACATCATCAAGAATTGGAGGGAAGGGGAGGGACTCTCCCTAAATCCTAGGAAAAACATTCTTGTCCCGTTTACAAAAAGAAGGAAACTAGAAATGAGAGCGCTCATCCTACACGGAACACAGCTAACTTTTTCCATCGAGGTAAAATATTTAGGACATGCAGCAAATGAGTTGCCAAGACATGGGGCCTAAAACCAAAAATGGTATATTGGATCTGCCAAACAATAATATAGCCATTGGTCACCTATGCCTCGCTGGTATGGTGGTCCAGCAGGTTATCGCAAACTTAATAAAGTGCAAAGGCTTATATGCCTGGGACTGACAGGGACAATGTTAACGTGCCCTACCGCAGCCTAAGAGGTGCTGCTAAACATGCCTCCTTTTCATCTCAGTTTGAAGAGGGAGACGATTGTCAGTGCTCACAGGCTGTTCCAAATAGGCAAATTCAAGCCTGGAGATTTGACTGGTCACCTGCGCATCTTTGAAGTAATAAAACTGGGAAATGCCAGCAAACCGAGTGACCAAATGACGGTGATGTTGGACCTAGATTCGCAGTGGTTATTGATGACCGCCAATCATGGGAGAGTAAAAGCCTACCTCAGGCCGATAACGCACCGCTGTGGTACACAGATGGTTCAAAACTAGCAAAAAGAGCAGACTTACTTCCCTCAGCTTTTCAAACCGGTAGGCAAATATATAACCACCTTCCACGAGGAAGTGCTTGTCATAAATATACGTCCAGAAGAGTGCCTCACACAAAGAGCTCACACAAAGTACATCTACATATCAGACAGCCAGGTGGCTCTAAAAGATTTCAAAGCTAGTCTGGGAATGTAAGCAAAACCACAACTAGTAACAGGCAACCAGGTAACTTTTATGTGGGTTCCTGGTCATAGAGGCATAGAGGGCAATGAAAAAGCAGACTGCCTTGCGAGCAATGTGGGTTTGACGCCTCAATTATTTCGAAGATTTTTCGGTTTTCAACTATCTAACCAAGTAAGCGTTTTGGGTCATTTAATTTCCTTACCTTTTAGAAAATGTTCCTGAAAAGGTTACGTCACGTAAACGTTTCCCTTTCATGATTTTTATAAATTATGCTGTACGTTGGAAATAGGGAATGTTCGTTGTTAGGCAACCGAAAACTCGCATTTCACTTATAAAACTCTAAAATTACTCAAGAAGAAGAGCGACTTGGAATTTTGATGCAGGTCAATATAGTGGGCAATTAGATGGCAAATTAAAATCTTACCCTCTAGCTCAATTCCAAGGAATGTTTCGACAAGTTTAAGATCCAAAAACCAAAAATAAAACAATAAACATTTTCAATTTTGTATCCGCCAAAAATACGCATTGTTTAAAAAAAACAGACAAATTAATATCCTTTTTGGAATATATTTTTTAACCGCTCGATTAAACTGTGATACCACTTGCGTTTTTGTACTTTTCGGCCGTTTTGCTGACCAAAACTTTTAACTACACTTGAATCTGACTAGTGATTTATTAAATAGAATACAAAATATGGTGTGCAATAATTCAGATTTTTCTGTTCATAACAGACATGCGACATGCACGACAGTATTTTGAGGCGTTCTAAGACCACTACTAAAAGAGTGCAAAGGGTAAGTCGATCAATAAAGGAAGATTCTTATTAAATCACTGGTAAGTAAGCGTGACTTGGAGGCAGTAGAGGACATACCTCTGGAGTAATCACGGTATCTTTGAGAGAAACTGGTTATATATTCGCCGACTGAAACTTTTTTAATAAAACACTAACTGTTAGATTTTTCTAATTTTTTAAATGCTGTTTATACGCACCCACTAAAGAAACACTAAAATTCTAAGATTTTTTTTCTGAGCCTACATGTTGACTGAAAAAACTAACACAAAATTGACTATGTAAACTAATTTAAATATAATATTTTTAACAGCATTGAAGAAATATTGTAGATTTAAAACTATGAAAATGTACATAAGTAATTTATTTACAGTGTTTTAATAACTGGTACAAGCTAACATAACTTCTTACGATACAATTATTTATATTCAAATTCAAATTCAAACAAGTTTATTTGTCTTTTAATAATCCATACATTGAGAACAGAATAAAAATAAATTACATTTAGACAAAAAGGACTACACCGCGACTATAAACAGCCGATAACAGCATGCACACAACAAGTTGTACGCAAGTGCGGTACAGCCCTATTAACCCATAATACATAAAATGTAACTAATTCAATCTTAGTAAAAAATTAAAATAAACTTAAATACGAACAAGGGACGAGGCCGGTAGCGCACAGAATCAACCAGGAGCGCGGGGCGGAGAGGAATCAGAATAAATGACACAATATATTAATCTGGATCTACGTTCACGTTCACGAGGATAAGCGAGCGAAAATTCGATGTAATAATGTAATAAGCAACCAAAAATTGCAACAAAAAAATAAATAAATAAAAGATTATATATATACACACATATATATCCGCATAATGAAATGTTCAGATTCTACTCAGTTACGCCCTGATGATATTCCAAAAGATGTTTTTTAATAAATGAGGAAAAGCGTCCAGGGGAAAAATCTTTAACATGATTTGGCACGGAGTTCCACATATGAGAAGCGATAAATGTAAATGATTTTTGAAAGGCTGCTGTTTTATGTTGTGGCACTCTATAGTTGTCAATGCTCCTCGTATAATGGGGATGTGGAAATAAATGAAATTGTGCTTTAAGATAAGGTGGTTGCCCACTTTTTAATACACTATAAACAAAGTTAAATAAATGATACTTTCTACGATTTGACATATTCAAAATACCATTGTTATTTAAATAAGGTGTAACATGATTCCTAAAAGGAATGTTAAAGGAAAAACGCATGCAACAATTCTGTATCTTTTGTATTTGATGTGACGTTTGCATAGATAGAGAATCTCCGTAGACGACATCCCCGTAATCAAACAACGATAAAATAAGACTGTCGCATAAATAGTATTTTGTTTTAGGAGGCAAGAATTATTTTAAACTATAAAGCTTCCTTAATCGGAAGTATGCAATTTTTAACTTACTGTTTATGTGAGCTTGAAATGAAAGAGATTCGTCAAATATGACGCCCAAATTTTTAGATTTCGTAACTAAAGGCAGAAGAGTATCATCAATATTTGGTGTGAAATCCTCTGCAACTCTATTTGCACTATTTCCACGATTATTAAAAAAAATAATACAAGACTTTGTAGCATTTATTTTCAAATTGTGACTCTTAGAAAAGTTGCCCAAACTATTTAAATCAGTGTTAAAATGTTCCAGGGAAAGATACATATTGTCTAAGGAGAATGATATGTATAATTGTGAATCATCGGCATATTGTTGTATTTTTGAATATTTTATGCAATCATGCATATCAGCAACATACAGTGAGAACAATAATGGACCCAAGATTGAGCCCTGGGGCACAGCTGTGTTTATCAACAAATACCCGGACTTCACCAATCCACACTCCCCTCTAATCTCAACGCAATGTGATCTGCCTCTAAGATATTGGGAGAAGAACCTGACAGAACCTATATAAGGGTAAATACTTTTAGAACTTATGAGAATTTTGCTATATTTCTATAGATAAGTACCCGAAAATCTAAATATTACCTGGTATTTCTTTACAAAGTGGCATAAACATTGTTCATGCATTCGCTACATGATCTAGACTTTTCAGACACTCGTAATAACGATGCAGCAATTCTTACCCAAGACATCACACAAGACCAACACATATTACAAGAATGGCTTTAAGAGGATGAAATATTTGTCGTAGACTGAGGATATAGGGATGCTATTGAATTTTAGACGGACTGCATTTAAACTCCGAAATGCCCCTTTTTTGCCTCACATTCAAAGACACTTCACCCCAGAATAAGCAAATTGATTCCGAATCAACTTTAATTACCAAAACTCGCTGGATAGTGGAATCAAGAAAAGGCACTGCAAGATAAGATCCTTTACACAAATAGTGCACTATGTAAAAATCGATCTCTCCTATTGGTCGATCCATCTCGTATTACGATATGTCTGCGTGATGCAATCGGTTTCTATCAACAGCTGTTGTAGTGTAGAGGCTTAGATCATTGGGTCTCACCTGGAAAACGCGGGTTCAAACCTCGTTGATTTTTTTTCATTTTTTTTACAGATTATGTTTCTAAACAGCTTTTTTTCTTGATTTTGGGTATGTCTTGGGTTAGATTGGGTTAGCACCTGGTTAGTTTCCTTTTCTTGAGCCCCCGTAGCGAGCGAAGCGAGCGGAGGGCCATGCTGATCGACCAATGGGAAAGGCCGATTTTTATATAGTGCACTATTTGTGTAAAGGATCATATAATGCGCAAGATGAGAGCAAAACTTGCCCAACATACGCTAGAAATCAGAAATGGTAATAATCTTAATTTGCTGCAGCAGAACGGGAATAACTGGTTCGTGTAAACGGACAAGGTTCCTGGATAAACAAGCAAGACAATGAACAATTCTCAACATGAAATAAGGAATACCTGATGAGACTTAAAATTTTGAAATCATGTTAGTCAAATTATTTCCAGGATCTATTCAAGACACAGCAATGCCCAGTTTAAACAATGAGTTTGAGCTTCAGACGCAGTTATATGAACTTATGAACATGGGCTTATAAGGGCAAGGATGTATTTTTTACGTTTACTCCAGTATCATATTATGTCGATCAAAATTTACTAAACGAATAACACAAATACTTTTTATACCACTTTGTAAAAAAAATACCTGGAACAACTAGATTTAAGGGAACTTATATAAAAAAAAAATATAACAATAAGGGAATTTCTTATACGTTGCAAAAGTTTTTATACATGTAAATTGTAGAATAAGAAGTTATGTTAAGCTTATACCAGTCAGTATAACACTTTGTATAAGAAATTATTGTTTATTTCATTATAAATAAATTCCTTTTATATAACATGTTCATACCTTGCAAGCAAATAAAAATATGATATTTGAATTTATCGATGGGCGGCTCACTCCCGAAATCGCTGTACATTTTCTTCCGAAATCCCGCGAAATCCTTTCGAAATCGCGAAATCCATCGGAAATCTATTCGAAATCCCGAAATCCTATCCGAAAACCTTTCGAAATCTCGAAATCACATCCGAAATCCTTTCGAAACCCCGAAATCCTATTCGAAATTCAAATGGATTTCTCGAAATCCATAGTGGTATCGCGTCGAAATTCTTGAACATTTTTTGCTTTTTGTCTTCTGATAATATAAAAATGATTTTTTAATTTTTTGTTGTTATAAGTATAGCGTGTGGACAGTTTTTTCGGATATTTTTTGCATACCAGCTACTGAAATTATCGCCGATCTTGTCGAAATTGGGCATCTTGGTAGATTTTGGAATGCTCATCACGAATCTGAAGTCAATTAGATCCTCAAATTTGAAAACCGTTTTTTTCCTAATTTTCCCTTGTCTTAATTAAAACCCAACACACTTTAAGCGCTTTATCAATCATTTAAACGTATAAAGTGATTCAAATGTGTTGGTTAAAAGAAGGAAAAACCGTGACAAAACGGTTTTGAACTTTGAGGATGAATATCTCGAGAACGAAACGTCGTCCAATCAATTGACTTCATATTTGTGATGAGAGTTCCAAAATCTACCAGAATGTCATATTAATCGTGAAAATATTGGTTTGAATTCTGAAGATGAATACCTTGAAAACGAAACGTCGCCCGATCGAATTGACTGCAGATTCGTGATGAGCATCCCAAAATCTACCAGTTTTCCAAGATCGGCGATAGTTTTAGTTACTGCAAAATTGAAAATTTATTTTCAATATATGTATATATTGTTTGGTGGTGATAATATAGCCAGGTAACAGGTAAGTAAGTGTGAATAAGAAATATAAAGTGTCTTACTTAAGCCAACCTATTCTATTGGCATTGCCCCTGCATGATTTAATAATTCACATAAGGTGTGAAAAAGTCTTACAATTAAAAATTTACATTTATTATTGATATAATAAATCATTTCACTGAGTTTTTTCTTAGAGTTTTGGTTAACATCAATGCTGTTTATTTTTTTGGAGGGGTAAGGTGTATAGAGGATAGGGTTTAACACCGTATTTTATTGCATGTCGTTTTTAAGGTTTTTAAGGATGAGGATTTCAAAAGAAAAATAGTTTGTAGATTTTTTATATACATGTATCATCCTATGTATTGTATTACTACAATAAACCGTGTAGGTGATGTGGAAGTAACACAATGGACTGCACAGTTCTCGGCACAGTTACTTAAAATAATTAGATATATTTTGAACTCATTTCTGGATAAAAGCTTAAGTGTTATTGAAAGAGTTTATAAACTTTGGTATACTGTGCTGTTTCTTTGGCTATGGAGAGCATGGGTTAAAAATCACGATAATCTTCCACTTTCCAAAAGCTAGATAACACTACAAACATATGTTTGCATCGAACTAAATGCACATTCATTGTTGGTATTAATTGAAAAATGTAGACTGTCCAGAATTATTTTTACCTTACTTATATGTAGTAGGCAACCTTGTGAAACCTTGTTTCGATGAACTCGTTCCATGGCAAGCATCTTTTGCAACCATGGTAAATTTTGACCTACTGGATTTGATCCATAGACGACATACTATATTTCCAAATTTATATTTCCTAGAGAAGAAAACAAAAAGCTAGGGACAAATAAAACAGAATTTCACGAAATGGCAGGGATAAATGTTTTAAGAAGTACTATAGATGACGCACAAATAAATGCAATTGCTGATGCCAAAAGCTAGAGATACATGTTTCTGGAGAATTTAGTAAAAATGCCATACAACCCATCTCTATTCCCGAGATATTACAATTTTAAATTGAAGAACCTAGTATTGATCCAGATATAATGTCCGAACCCAGTTTTTAAATTCTCAATACGAGCAGGAAATAGAAAGCGACATAAAAAATATTTAAGGACATTAACATTAAAGATTATAGTAAAAAAATACAAATCAGAAACTGTTACAACTGATTCATCTCTTTTAAAATGAAATATTAAAGATAACGAAGGTATTGTAAAAAAAGTACCTTAACGTGGTTTTTAACGAAAAAAGGCCGCCTATCAAATGACCGATGTGAAGGTGTAAAACTATGGGAAGAAAACCTGAAAAGCCTTTGTGTTCTGTGTTCAAGAAAAAGAGAAAAGAAGTTTTTCAAAAAGATAATTCCGAGAGTGAAACAGATACAGAAACTGAAATTCCCGTTGAAAGTGAATTTGAAGAAGAAAGCTTCTCAGATGCTACAGAAAGTCATTTTGATCGTTTCAAAAGAAAATAAAGATAAAAGTAAAATGGAACACTACTATGCAGTTATCTATGACACATGGTACATTGGACGAGTGCTCGAGATAAATAAGACAACTTGTGTTGTAAAGTTCTTAACGCTTAACTTAAATCAATACAATTGGCCTAAAGATGATGACGAAAGGATATATTTTTTATGGACCTATTTATTTGATATGGTTTGAGATAAAAAGATTTCAAAAACTTGAGGATGCAAAAAAAATTAAAGATTAAAAAAAACAATAAATAAGTTTTAAACATGTCTATAAACCTCGCTATAAATCATAACCCAAGAATAACTAAGTTTTAAATATTTCCAAAAAAAACAAAAACCGAATTAATGCGATTTTTTGCAAAATAAATCATAAGGCCAACAGAAATTGCATTTTATTGTGTACTTTCTTTGTCTCTTTGCTTTTACGCTAAGCGCCTCACTCCCGAAATAGCTGTAAATTTTCTTTCGAAATCCCACGAAATCCTTTCGAAATCATTTGGAAATCGCGAAATCCATCGGACATCCATTCGAAATCTCGAAATCCTATCCGAAATCCTTTCGAAATCCCGAAATCATATCGGAAATCCTTTCGAAATCCAGAAATCCCTTAAAAATTCTCGAAATCCCTGCGATTTCCGAAATCGATGTACAAATTTTGGCCAGTGAGCCGCCCCTCGGAATTTATTTACATGGCCAATTTGGGTTACTTTTATGAAACACCTTTTATACGCACAAAACATCCTTACATTTTAGTGAAAATTAGAAAAGCGTAGTGAATGAATACTTCGGAAGATTTTTTGAAAAACCGAATATTCGCGATTTCATTTTTATTTTTTTATGACTCTATTTGAATAGATATAACAAAATAAATTTCACATTTTTATTGCTACCTTTTCTGTTCTTCAAGATTTTCAAGCCGACGTTTCGTTTTTGAGCTGCCATCATCAATTTTTTATTTTTTTTAAATACGGACCTGGATTTTTTATTACGGAATTTAAGAGCTTCCAAGGTCCCAAACATACTGATGCATCGCACTTATTCGAAAAATTCATATTAGTGACATTTAAGACATTAAGATCTCATGTGTTAGAGAGAGACAGAAAATATATTTTTAATAGGATTAAAAACAAAAACCTTTTTTTAGGCATTAACGTTTTGCATAAAAAAAGCTTAAAAACCAACATAAGAAATGGTTAATAAATAACATAATTATTAAAGTGTCAACCCTCAAACCACAGGCTCTAGGCTATATTTTTAGCAATTTACCCAAGTAAATAGTTGTGTGGGATTAGATTCGGAACAAATAATAAATTTCACATTTTCATTGTTGTATCGCACTCTTTCGAAAAAATTATTTTAATGATTTCCTGGTAAGATCTTCCCAAAAATCTGTTTTCTATCTCTCTCTAACACATGAGTTTTTATGAAAAATGCCATTAATATGAATTTTTCGATTAAGTGCGATACACCATTGATTCTGGGACCTTAGAAGCTCTTAAAGTCCGTAATAAAAAATCCAGGGCCGTATTTAAAAAAACAAAGTTGATGATGGCAGCTCAAAGACGAAAGGCCAGTTTGAAAATCTGATAACATCATCTTGTGGAAAAGAAAAGTAACAATAAGGATGTGAAATCGCGAATATTCGGTTTTTTCCAAAGTGCTCGGAATTTTTAAGGCTTGTAAGCATCAAATTGGAAAACTTTGCGTTTATTTAACCGATCTCGTATCTCTTCTAGTTCCCGAGATCCCAATGATGAGGCTCGAATTCGGGACTAACTATTTATTAAATGTCTAAAAACACGTCTTTATTATTTGAATTTCACAAGAACTCCTTTCTTTACTGAATTTAATTGAGCTTTCTGTTAATTCAAAATTTCGACCGACTGCCTTTTGGTTCACACTAAATACCTTATGCTTTACGTCTTCTTCGAATCTCTCAACTTAACTTCACCAGGTATGTAAGACTTCGAACTTTGATTCGAATCTCGAGTTGAGGAATAGATTTGTCTACTTACAAATTTCCATCCGCCATTTTACCTCCTTCTCTCTTCAACAGCAGAGACTCTACGAGCTGTATTGTCTCAAGCGAATGCGTTAAAACACCCAAGAGAGTTCCTTACCCAAGGAGAACAGAGTACTCAGTTATTTTCTAAATATCTTTACAAACAAATGAGAAAAAAAAACACTAAATATCTTGACGTCAAACAGGGTTGCGAATGGGCAGATGTACTTGGCGCCAAATTCATGCAGAGCCATGACTGGATCGATGCATCACGGTCATATACGTATAAAAGAATATATGGCGTGCTGTGTCAGCGATTTGAAGCAAACATATGAAGGATAGAGATACAAATCCTACATAAGTCCGTCCTTCATGTTAAGCAAGTCATCAATGCGCATGGGCGAAATTGGGACTTTCAATTGGTTATTTTAAATCCAGCTCTATCCAATAGCAGTTTCAGGCTGTGAGCGGCATTATTTGAAGTTTAAATTTACGTCAATCCGACAAACGTGATCCTGCCACTTTTAAAATGTGTATTGTTTTAGTACGTAGTATTAAATATATCTATATATTTTCTTTAGTACAGATAGTAGAGGGCTCTTACATGTAATTACGTGCAGTGTTTGTAAGATGTACCTTTAAATAAATTTCTAATGCCTAGTGTTTCTTTTTTGCAATTGTTCCAGGTGAAAAACAAAAATACAAGAGCAACGTAATTACCTATACGAGTAATAAGATGGTTTGAATAAAAGGAAAAATGTAAAATAACAATTTTTGCCAGAAAGAACAATTAAGAGTAGTGATTATTTTAGGAAGTCTTCGACTTCATTTGCTCAATTTTTGAATGTAGCGTCGTAAATCTCTGTTAGATCTAAATTATTATCTAGTAGGTATCGCTATCTTTCCTATGTAAATAAATGCTCTAGAATTACAAATGTCTCAATACTATTTGACTGTGCCAGCTAATGCTATCAAACTTCTAGTTTTTAGTCGTTGGCTGATGTACCTATGATGTATGGGAATCTCCTGCAATAAACTATATTTTAAATGCTGCTTTACACTTCAATATTTTCAGAAATAAAATCGGGTTTTACTTTATGTATAGAGTATCTACTAGTTTCAGAAGACACAGTAGTGTGCTTACGTAAATGTGTATTGTTATAAACAGCAAACTAACAAATTTAATATTTACTCCTATTAGCTTTACCAAAACAATTTGTTTCTATAAACACTGGGTATAATGACTTTTAATCATAATAATAAACATTCTTTATTTCTAATAAATTACATTAAAACATATGCAACATGATAGGACACAGTGCGTCAATAAATGTGGCGAGTTAACTTCGCCAACATATCTTGGTTCACCAAATTTTTTTTTGTGGGAGTTTCTTCCGCAAGCTTGTACTACTTCAATAAGAGAACTGACTGTGCCAGATGAGCATGGATCCATCATGTGTTGGGCTAAAAACAAAATAGATATAGATATAATTGCACTCTAAATATCCTATAGATCAGTCCACGCTCAAAAGTTAGCGTGGTATGGAGAACTAAGGCGGGTAAGTATATTTATTTTATCGTAGTGTCATAGGTTAGTAAAAGGTGCCTGAGTCTGCAACAATGCACCATTATTCCCCATAAGAAAAGCATTGCCATAAGGCGCCACGCTAACTTTTGAGCATAGACTGATCTATAGAGGCATAATTTTTCAACATGTATTTTGTTTCTTGGACATAACATATAGCATTATAAATTTCCCACCAATTCATTAATATTTAAATTTGTTCAGTCCTGTATATTGAAATTTTTATATTGCGATACCTAGCATATTTTAAAAATATTGATATTGTAACAGAATACTTACATGCACTAGGCACCATTTCAGTTTCAATTCCTATTTCTACTACTTTACGTTTCCCTGACACGTTTGAGGTAGATGAATGATGAGACTTTAAGATTGATGGAACACTTTCAGGCTTCAATACTAATTTGTATCCCAATTCTTTAGCTTCGGAATCGACATAAGTAGGAATAAAATACCGAGAACATATTTGTACGGTAGAAGCATCATCTTGTAATCTTGTCTCGTCCAAATTACAAAAGTCCAACCAAATTGGCGTGTTCTAGGATTTTTGGGAATCCTAAAAAACCAAAATATGTTTTACATAAGTAACTATAAACTATAATTACAATTTGTGATGATTTCTTTTAAAAATAACAAAATCTACATACCTATGTCATTGTTTACTTGCTTGCTTCTTTCTTCATTGCACCACAAAAAAAACAATGTTTATTACGGCCCATTTTATAATGAATTGTATATTTCATTGAGTGCATACAAGCAATACCGGATAATGATAAGAATCAGAAACAATAACAGAATATTTGATAAAATAAAATAATAAAATCAACATGTCGACTTGACCACAAAATAAACTATTCCTCTTTGATTTGAAGTTTGAAGTCTTTGACGCGTTTGGGCGTTTCCGACTGACATCGGCACTTTCGACAGCAAACCAATGAAAATAGAGAATTTCGAGTATGCGCAAAAGGGATTTGCTAACACGGAAGGATAAACTTATGCGGTCTTAATATGCCTCTCTCTCTGTCTTTGCTTCAAATACCACTCATTGTGTTAATGGGGCACTAGCGGTATATTCTTTTATATGTATATGATCACGGTTGAGTGTCTGTAAGGCACTAAATAGTATATTATTTTATATGGAGGAAAAGTAATACTTTTCATGGCGCGCTCATGTTTAACAGCCAAACGGAGTGAGGCTGGTAATAGAGAGCAAGCCATGAAAAGTAACTTTTCCTCCAAACAAAATATGCTGTTTTTTTTTCTTCAAATGTCGACAAATTAATGCAAAAACGTCTCTTTTTAATAGTAATAATAATTATTATTAAAGATAAGTGGGTTCGCAAGGCGGCTTAGACCGGTGCGGTGTCGGTGAATAGGCACAGGTTGTTGCTATAGTAATGTAACATAAAGCTGTCAGTGGACACTGTCAACAATAATTATATTTTTAAAATTGCGTCGTCGATTGCATTTTAATTCCGTATTGATAAGCAGTTATTGAGTAAGTTCGATTAAATAATAACCAATTTCTTCCTAAATTAGTGATTTTTAGAAATGCAGTTGAGTTGTTGACGCTTATTTTGTTGTTTGTTTGTATTGTATCTATGTTGCTATGACAACACTTTTACCTCCGCAGGCGGAAAAGTGAAAAGTAAAGCTCCGGCGGAGGAAAAACGAAACTTCACGGCCGCCTACACAGTCGAGTAATGACGGATTTACTGACGGTTGAAGAAAAAATTATTTATTTCCTACCGGCGCGACAGGGAGAAATTGCGCGGAGGCTCATGCATTTGAGAGGGTAGGAGCATGTTCTTTCTTTATTTATGATTAATAACGATTTCCTTGACGAAGTGACAGCTTGATGTTACATATAACGGAATCTATTATACCAACAATCCAGGTTCGGACTAAGGAGTAACTGAAATATAGATGCTTTAAATGCACAAATTGCTGTTTACCTGGGGTGAAATAAATATATTCGGAGTTTAATTATGACTCATTCATACCACGGACGTACAGGGTGTTATCACTAAACCATACGGTGAAAAACGAAAGTTAATACACATGCTGGGGTGTTTCCCCAACAAAAATAAAAAAATAAAAACCAAAAAATCAGACGTTCTGTCTGGAGTGAACTTTTCTTCGGCCATAGTTGGCGAAATAAGGTGGGGACTCGGTTTTGCCCGCCTAACCCATTATGGGGGGCAACAACATACGCAAACAATTTGCAGTATTTAATTAAAAGGATTCATATTTCTTAAATTCACCACTTACCTGTATAAAATGAACTATAGTCATCATGTCATGTTCTCGATTACCTCTTCCCATTTTCTTTGCCATTTCACATATTTCTTCATAAGTAACACTAAGTTCGCGAGAATTACTACTAAGTTTTGTTTCGCTTTCTGAAGATTTTGATTTCAAAAGATCATTTAGATATTCTTGATCAACTTGATCCATAGCTTCTTGTAAATCATTCCGAAGTCCCTGAATAAATATATATATATATATACAATGTGACCAAGATATTATAAAAATCAATTGTTATTTCAGTTAGTTGAGGTAGCACGAAAAACGTTTGGCATTTTATTTTGAATATTTGACAGGTTAGTATTATACTTCTGATATTTACCCGTTTTAACAGTATATACTACTGTTATCTTTGTTGTCCTATTCCATAGTAAAAAGCTATTATTATATGTGGTATGGAATAAAACAAATTTAATGTAAATGAACAAAAAATGTACAATAATATTTTATGCTATGAATTTTAAACTGCTTTTAGCTATTAATGAAAGTTGTAGATCAAACAAATTTTATGACTTAAGATCCAACCTTTGTACGTCTAAAAATGTAAATATTTATGTTAGGCATAAATGAAGGGTTTAGATAGGCCGAAAGCTATTAAAAAATATCAGACTATTTATTAGAACGTCCAACTATTTACAGTGCCACCTCACATAAGAGCACTAAAACCATTATATTTTAATATGCATACAAGGGTGACAATTTAAGAACTTTCAGTTTCGATACCTTACAAAAATTGACCGAAAATAACGAACTTGGGATTAGCTTTTCAAGCGGCTTACAATGTTCAAGTCAACCCATATTTTAGGGTTGACTTTAACTTTCAATCTCACGACTACTTTATATCACGATATATATATATACACCTCAAGCCAATCATGTTTAACGCAGAGCGATAAGAAATTGTGATCATCATCCGTCATTAAAAAAAAAACGTGTTTCTTCACCGCCTCAAATGATCCGTTTTTAGGATTTATCCTGATCAAGCCCAAAATATTTTAAGATAATAATAATCTTTACAAATTTTAAACACAACGTAAACCTGAAATAGAATGCTAAGGTTGAACTCAAACTTGCTTTATTGTCTAAATACGTTTTTCTCTATAGCAGAGATACCGCTAAAAATTACAATTTCCCCTATAAGCCTAACTTGGGAATTATATTTTGCAAAGAAAGCAAAACGGCATATATAATATCAGATTTTTTAAAATAAATTATGCAGATCAAATTAAAAAATCAAAACATAATTATTATATATGGAATATGATAAAAATGATGTTATGGAATATGATAAAAATGATGTTAAAAACAGTACTAAAATGGAACGAAATTTCGGCTTACCTCTAAGAAAAAACATTAAAATTTTGTATACTGATTTCTGATTGTTTTATTTATTTAGTACAAAATATTTTACTGAAAAAAAATTAGGGGAATGAAATAAGAAAAGGATGAAAATACGCAGTGGTTGTAGCTAATAGGGGGTAAGAGCGCGTAATTTTATATCACATCACATACATACCTATATATCAATTTTATACACTTTTTGGGTTGCAGATAAAAACATGCTTAATATAAATGATCTAAATAGAAAGCCTTGCATCGCCAATACCTCTTATTAAAAACTCAGATGAGTCTGGTGTTATTTTATTGTTATTTCTTATTTAGGGTACTATCCTTTTGCTTATTTTTTAATTTAATTAAACTAAAACTAACTAAAATTAAGAAAAACTACAAACTTTCTCAATAATATATTATGTAAGCAACAAATACTGAAAACTGCATTTTTCACATGAGTGTAGAAAGAGGTTTTCACACGTGTTGCACACTATACTTTCTCTAGGACTACAACAACTATATTAAATACCATTTATTAATTTGAAATTAAAATTGTTACTAAAGATTACAAAATACACTTTTCAAGAGTAGCAGTTAGTATGTTTTTAACCATTGTCAAGCCAGTCGTAGAAATAAATATTTGTTTCTCAGATTGACAGCAAATATTAATTTTGCAGACACATATAAATCAGCAAAGTAAGTACTTTCCTGCCTAGGCAGCAAAATGATTAGTCTCCATGGGAATAAAACGTTTGACATATGTTGTCAAACCATAATTATTATGGACATACACATTTCTATAGCAACCAACCGTTCCAACAATTGCGATTTCTACCAAATTTTGTTTTAATTTATCACTACAGGAAAAAATAAAAGATTGTGGGAAATGTAATAATTTGCAAATATGCAATATACATATATCATTATAAACAATCGGAGAAAAATATTTTTGCAGCAAAATAATATTTCCTTGACATACTACCAGCAGATTATTAGTTTTAAATCTTTCAGTAAAATATGTAACAGATTGTTTATTATACTAATGTAACTTACTTTATTAACTTCAGGCTCAAGTAATTCACATTTTCTGAGACGTTTAAATGCATCTGTTTCTGATTCTCCAAATAATAAGATAGGCTCTCCTCTATCTCTTAACTTATTTATCACTTCTTGTCTTGGAAGTATGTTATGCTTAATATCAGCTTCAGTTATGTTGCCTAAAGTAAAAAAAATATTTTAAATGCAATATTTTCTCATAATTTCATTAAAACATAATCTGCTGCGGGTTGTTGAACATAGGATATGCTTTATTAGCTGTAGCTGATGCTGTTAAGCTTGGCACAAGAGTTTTTCGCAGATGTGCTAGCTAAATATGGCTATGTACTAGGTTGACCGTAGCGTAGCGCGAAGACGTCCTTCTGTGGTAAATAATTCAAGGAAAGCTATAAAAGATATCCCCAATGTCACACTACGGCCAATCTAGTGCCAACTTAAAACAAAACACATTTATATTATGTTCGCTCTATACATAATTGTAATCTGCACATAGAAAGACCCTGATTAAAGAAATTAATAAAGTGAGTAAATATCACGCGAATAAAACTGTGTTTTCAGTAAAAGTAATAATTTAAGTTCCTGTCTGCAGGAAAAATATGAATTTCATTTCGGTGGATCTGCTTAGACTGTAGAGGACTGTCACCAATACGTCACGAAATGGAAAATGGCTCTCCTAGCTTATTTCATCCTTTTGAAATAATTATGGTAAGGTTTGAGTTAGCCAAACTTCGACAGAACGATAATAAAAGCTAAGCCAGTTGCTTTCCATTGCATGACCATCTTTAACCAAGATAATTGTTGATGACTCGGTGCAACTTGCCAACCCAAACTAAATAGGTAGTATATACCTTCTTGCAGCTCCTGAGAACTATGAGAGTTATCTTCAGAGCGATGATATTTGTCCTTATATATTTCCAATTCCTTAGCTGTTAGTTCTCCGCGCCTAAAATATTTCCGTTTGGGATTCTAAAAAACAAAGGATCATAATATCATCACTGATCGGACTACTTTCCACAATTTTCGTGATTTTTGGAATACAAAATTGATGTATTCTCTTTGATAGATTTCAGTGTGAACTATGTGAAAATTGTATGTTTTCCCTCACAAAATGTTTCTTTAAAGTATGACATTAATTTTTTGTTAAACTCAAAAATTTGGCAAACATACTAGCGTTTTAAAAATATATATGCCGGTTCAGAAAAAAACGGATGAGTAAAAAAACGTTCACAAATACCAGAACATTATAAAATGTAAATTTGCAAGAAGTAGTAATAGGAAAAGAAGGAAAGTTCAGGAACACGCAGCATAGCCCAACAATATCGAATGTGGGATTCAAACAAAGTGTAGGGTACCTCTATTGGTGCCTGCTTATTTAATGTATTTCTTGTTACTTTTGTGGCAGAAAAACTTGATGCTATTTTTTACAATATAATTTATGTGAACTTCCCATGACAATTTAGTATCAAATGTTAAACCCAAAAACCTGCATTCCGGAACCTCACTCAATTTATAGTTATCTCATCCTAGGTCTATTGTGGCTTTGTCCTTAAAAAGTATGTATTTAGTCTTTTTTAAGTTAAAAATGATCCAAGCTTTTGATAAATTACAAAAACCTCCCCCACATTGACATTTTATAAATATTTCATTATCCTCAATGAACTCAAAGATTTGGAGCTTAAGTAGGACTTCTAAAATTTTCCCAAAGAAGGGTGTCAGGAAAATTGCACGATATTATCCCACATCTTCATGGCGGCCCTTCTTGAATACATGAAAAATCTTCAATACCTTAAACAGGCAGGAAACTGGCCACTTTTTATTTTTTTATCATAAACATATTAACATCATAAATTCATTAGATCGTTTGTCATTTATATTTTTGATAGCATTCATAACGTTATTAAATGTTATTTCCCAGAAAGATAATTTTTTAAATTTGGTACCTCAGTCTGGTTTTTCAAGAAGTCATCAGTTTACAGTTTTATATTTGGAAATATTTGCAATAATTTCTCAATAATGCCTGTAAAGAATCTATTAAAGTCATCAGCAGGGATACTCCCTAATTTCCCTTTTTTTTTTGTGATACTTTGCATTTTATTTACTATTTCTCAATCAGTTTATTACCAGCATTTTCAAAAAATCTTCGAAATAATAATGTGTTCTCATTTAGTACATTTTATGAGTAGTGGCCTGTTGTCTGGGTCTCAACATGCATATTTGAAAGATTTGCCCACTAACACAACCATATATCAATTCATATACAGTGTGTCCAAAAATGTATGCAACATATGGGAAACTTCTTTATTATTGGATTCTCAGAAAATATTATTCTTCATAAAAGTTGGTGCTTGCCCTAAAACAGTAAACGAGTATTTCAAATTTTACGTACTGTTTTTAGTGCGGACGCAAATGTCATTTTTCCGAAATCGCGTCAAGAGTAAAGTACCTTAATTTATAAAGATACAGCAAAATCTTATAAGGAAAAGTTCTTCAAAATTAAAAAAGTAATCTAAATATGAAATTTGAGTTAAGTACATCAATTTTTAATTTCTCTTTTTATTCTCGATTTTTTTCTCAAACGTTACGCCATCGGTGAATGCTTTGTTCTTTTGTTATTAGTGTACTTGCCAAGCAACTTCAAAATTTATTTAAAGTAGACATTAGTTACATAGTTGCATAATGTTACAGTTTTTACGGAGACAAAAGCCAGTGTAGGTATCAGTGTGTTGCAAACACATTTAAACAGTTTTGGTCCAAAATAATTGCCCACAATAATTATACAATTGGAATGACTGACTCAATAATAATTAATTTCATATGTCAGGGCGAAGTAGAATTATTGCTACTTATTTGTTTTTATTCCAAATGCATGACCTTCTCTTCAAGACCAAATATTTTAAATGGCTTTTTAGGATACTTGGGCAAATTTTACTCATCGGGTGCAAAAGATAAATAAATTATTAGTTGTTTTACATGAAATGAAAAGAGTTGGGTCTATTCATGATTTTGAGTGGAAAAATTTTTGAATCAAAAGTGTTTAAATGTGTTTGCAACATACTGATGCCTAAACTGGCTATTATCTATGGAAAAACTGCAACATTATGCAACTAATTTCAATCTTAAATAAATTTTGAAGTTACTTGGCAAGTATACTAATAATAAAAGAACAAAACATTCTCCAGTGGCGTAACGTTTATGAAAAAAATCGAGAAAAAAAAAAGAAAAATTAAAAGTTGATGTACTTAACGCAAATTTCATATTTAGGTTACTTTTTTAATTTGGAAGAACTTTTCCTTATAAGATTTTGCTGTATCTTTATAAATTAAGGTACTTTAATCTTGACGCGATTTCGGAAAAATGACATTTGCGCCCGCACTAAAAGCAGTACGGAAAATATGAAATACTTACTTACTGTTTTAGGGAAAGCACCAACTTTTATCAAAAATAAAATTTTCTGAGAAATCAATAATAAAAAAATTTCCCATATGTTGCATACTTTTTTGGACACACTGCATATATATAATTTTAATTTTTAGATCACCTTAAAAACAAACAATCATCAGTAGGTCTTTTTTTTTACTTAACTAAAGCATATGACTGTGAACTCTTTTTAAAATTAGAGACATGTAAGAAGTAATGCACTAAAATTGATTGAGTGATATCTTTCAAACAGGCAGCAACCAGTGACATTAATAAAATGTGATGATAAACTAAGCAACACAGGGAAGTATTCTGGGTCCAATTCTGCGCATTATTTATATAAATGATCTTCATCTGTCTTAAAATTAAAAATGGCCCTCTAACGAACCATGATGATGATACCAACCTCTTAATGACTTGACAAAAACTTTTCTGACCTGTAACTGGTTATATATCAACAAATCAATTGTGAATGATTCTGTGGTTGCAGATTTTCATATAAAATTTTAAGTCGTCTGCAAATAATAGGAAGTTTGTAAAAAGGAAACAAGACGAGATGTCATTGACGTACACATTAAAAAGTAGAGGTCCCAGATGAGATCCCTGAGGAACCCCCGACGGAACTTCAATATCATAAGACTGAAAACCTTGGACGCGCACTAAATGCCGTACAAACATTCAATTTATGTGTTTTTGAGGAAAAAACAGCAAAATCGGTCCGACACGTCTTCCAATAAATTACCCATATTATATGTGCATAGAGTTACATAATAAGCTACCTAGTACTTAAAATTAAATCAATAAATAGTATAGTTTTAAAAAATGACAAAAAAATTGTTAGGTCACACTGGAGCTATATGCCCTAGAAAGGTACCTTCAATGTAACAATTCACAAAATATGTTTTAGGTTTCTCTCATGTTTTGAAGTCATTTTGCTTCTTCTATATATGCTTTTGTGCAGATAATTCGAAATAAAAGAGTATTATTATTATTATTGTGTTTATTTACATTGCCCTTATAATACTTTGTAAGTAATATAAAGTCAATGACTTGGCACCTGATATCAAACAGCATAACGACTGTAAAAGTTAGATAGAGTGGAGACCACCATCAGCCACTGTATGCAAATGCTAGCAGTTATGGAAAGTTTGCCGAAAGTGTGGGAGAAACGCTCATAGTGTGACCCCCCCATGATGAGAGGAAATTTTTACATTCAAGATGTACCGTGACACTAAATTTGTAAAAAATTTAAAACTTTAAACGATAGACATAAGAATTCTGAAATATTTTGTTTGTAAGGTTGTTAATAACTATGTTTGATGTTCTGAGTTATTATATTTTACACAATTACAGGCATTGAGCACTCAAATTACAAATATGAAAGAAATAGTGGTAGGTAATTAATGAAATTCGTCACTTACCACTAGATCTTTGTCCTCCAATTCTTTTCTCTTCTTTTCTATTTCTGCTCTGAGAATATCCATAGATTCACAGCTTATTTTTATTTACCAAGGTTCAAACCCAAAATTGGCCAAAATATAGACTCTATGAATATATAATAATAACAACATAAACAATGTATGATTTTGATTATCTATGATTTTGATTACATACATGAATGAGGTTAATGCCGTAATGCGCATTATACAATGATAACCTGTACTTCATGATGTAACAAATCGTTTGTCTGCCTCTGATGGTCTAGAGGTTTGCATATGGTTAGCCTTCACTTCGGCAACGCGAGTTCAAACCCCATCGGTTTCTTTTTATTTTTTTAAGGTTAGATTTCTAAACAGTTTTTTCTTGATTTTGAGCATGTCTTGGGTTAGCACCTGGTTAGTTTCCTTTTCTTGAGCCCCCGTAGCGAGCGGAGCGAGCGAAGGGCCTGCGAAAAGTGAATTTAGGCATGCTGCTGGGATAGTCTCCAGACGTATGTAGTAATGTGGGTTGCCTAAATTCACTTTTTGCATGGCCCTCCGATCGCTTCGCTCGCTACGGGGGCTCAAGAAAAGCAAACTAACCCAGCACATACCCAAAATCAAGAAAAAAAACTGGTTAAAAAAAAATCGTCGGGTTTGAACCCGAGTCGCCGAAGGCCACTCATGCGGACCAGAATAGAAAAAGTTCAAAACAGACCGCTGTCGGAAGACTCAACTTTAGTAACATGGGGAATTTTAAAATAAAATGATCGAGACTATTTTTGGACACTTTTAGAACCCGCTGGAAAATTGTCGTCTCATAAGCACAAGCCAACATCAAATTAATTTAGAAGAGAAGAAATTAAATTTTACGATTGCAACATAACCTTCTTCCTTCCCTTTCGTTTCAAAAGTTTCAATTACAAAGTCTGTGCTCAGATTCCGTAAATATATAGGTTGCCCATTTTTGGATTTATCTCAACCTATTAAACTATTAAGTACATTATGGAAACTGAAAAGGGGACTATTGATCTGGGAGACAAAAAGTCGTATGCTGGCATACCAGAAGCCGAATTTGTCGTGAGTCATTTTTATTTTATATATTTATGGTTAAATTAGTATCATTGGCGCAAAATATCTCTATTAGTGATATACTAATTCCCAATTATTCTTTAGTATTGTGTCAATGTTTTGAGCATGAAGCTGCTTCACGGAATATTGATTTTTCCTTAGTTTGTGGTAGATCTGTGAGTAGTAACATTGGATTGATAACATACATTGTGTACAACATAAACAGATACTCTTAAGGCGCACGCAGAGTTGCCGTAACGAAAGACGTAAGATGTAGTCGTTAAGACATAACATGCTAATAATGAAAAAGGTTCATAGTTTTTAAATATTTGGTTTACGTCTTACTTTACGGCAACTCTATTCAACATTCGTTAAACAACATTGATGACACACAAGCTTGTTCAAATTCATCTGATTCATTTTCAAAAGTGTATTTACAAATGAATTCTTAACTAAAACAAACTGAATGAATGTTTACTGTTCCATAGTTCATTCTATTCTAGAATATGCCCCACCTATATGGTTTGTTTTCTACAGGGTTCATATAGAAGCAATAGAAAAATACAAAGGAAACTTTAAAGGCATGTGGCCTTTAAATATCCAAAGTGAACTTATAATCCATGAAGAAGTACTTAATGCCATTACTAAAAATTTCAAATCTGGAGAACAGAAGAAAATATTTAAATCTACACACTTTCTTTAAAATAATCCATAATCTTATTGATTCTCCAATAGTGCTAGCTGAGGTTAATTTGCAGGTTCCTCAAATGCCAATTATTTGATACAGAATGATTTGGGGGTAATATTTCAGAGTGACCTTTCATTTAACCTCCACATTGACAGTGTTGTCCTTAAGGCGTATTGAATGCTTGGCTTTATCAAGAGAAACACAAGACATATCAAGGACACGAAGGCAATAACGTGCTTATATAACTGCTTAGTGAGAAGCGTACTTGAATACTGCTCAACTATATGGTCACCAATATATGCCTGTAACATAAACCGCTTTGAAAGGGTTCAAAAGAAATTCACGAAATATCTTCTTTTTAAACATCGTTTTCCCTTCAACGATATACCCTACCAAACGGCACTTCTACTTTGTGGCCTAAAAAGTCTTGAACAGCGCCGTAAGGAAAGTCTATTGCTTTTCTTATACAAGCTTTTGAACAACCTGGTTGACTGCAGTGATATTCTTGAGGCTGTTGCATTTCATGCTCTAGGGCAGATGCAGCTTTTTTTAGAACGTACTCATCAGACGAATTATGGATCTGCAGCGTTTGTCGACAGACTGCTCAACTAACTATAACAGAATCACCCCAAACTGCGATATCTTTAGTTCAACACTGTTTACTTTTAGAAGAGATCGTTCTTGTTAATGTGTTGGTATGCGTCCTCTGTAATATGTTTTTATATTTTATTGCCTTTGTATTTTTATGTATTTTATAGTCTTTAGGTACCATTTGGAATGTTTATTTCTGTAGAGTACTTGTTGAATAAATAAATAAATAAATATATTTCTGAATTATGTATAAGTTGTACAGACTATTTGTATAAAATCCACCCCATGCTACAATTCCATATCTGATAATTGATTCTATTACTGCCTTCTAAACAGTTATTAAACTCTTTGTGTTAAGAAATTCGGGTAACAGATAGAATTTATGAATTAGCTTACGCATTTTTGTTGACAAAATACTCTATGTGAGGTGACCATTTAAGATGTTTGTCCATCACAATACCTAGGCACTTAGTGTGAGATGTTTCATGTATCTCTTGGTTGTCAATTATTATGCTACTAAAAGCTGGTCTATTAGCCTCTGTAAGAGAAAACGCGATGTAGGTTGTTTTCGCCAGTAAGAAAGCACTTATGTGATTAAATGTAGTTATAACTGTTGCCTGTTTATGCGGCTGCATACTGGATAACCTTTATAGTGTTACACGTTGAAATACTTGATATTGTGTCTTAATTTTGTATACACATGTGCATTAATGGAAAGTGGCTTGGTTCCATTATTAAGCATATTTATTTATTTATCTATGCATCAAGGGCGATACCTTATATAAAAACCACATTTAGCCGACTTGAGAGTGGCCTATTTTGCACTAATCGAAATCAAATGAACACAAATATATATTGTATGTAAACAATTTTAAAACTGGAAAAAAAGTCCCTGGCCTGTACAGGGGTAAAGTAGCTATAGGTGAAGTTTAGTATAAATAAACTGTCCAGTAAATTATATGTTATTTTTGTACTAATGGTTATTTGTACTAATGGTTTACTAAAGTTTTACTTAGTTTCAATTTATTTTAGGAAGATGTTGATGCTTACATGGCCCGACCAGAAAATAATAGTAGTGTAGATGAAGTTCTTAAAAAACTAGATAGTCAACATGCAAAATACAAGTTTATGGAATATAATCTCTTGTCCAAAAAAAAGCGACTGCAGAACCAGGTTCCGGAATTAAAAAGATCGTTGACTATGATTGAAAAATTAGAAAATCAGAAGGAAGAATTTGATACTCAGTTTCTTCTTAGTGAACAAGTATTTGCAAAGGCAAAAGTGTCACCAACAAATAATGTTTGTTTATGGCTTGGTGCTAATGTTATGTTAGAATATACCTTAGAAGATGCCCAAAAATTATTAACCCAAAATATTACTGCTGCAGAAAGAAATTTGGGTTATGTCAATCATGATTTAGATTTTCTAAGGTAAAGTAGATTTACAAATAATTAATTGTGCATCCCTCTTTCTCTCTACAATTGAATGTCAATATCTATTTATGATGAAGCAATAGCTTGGTTGGTAATCACGTTGATCAATCTACTCTTGAAAGAGGTCAGTAAGAAAAAAGGTCAAGTTTGACATATTATATGGGGTGATATTAGATAAGTCACCCATTAAGGATGGGATAGATCCTTCAGAAACGTATGTGGCATAAAATTTGTAATAATTCAGATTAGCCTTGGTTAGGTGTAGCAGGCATGGCTTGTATTTTTTTTTGGAAGGGTGGTCAGATCACAAATGTTGAAATCGGCATTTCAGCCCCAAAATAATAAACAATGATAACAAAAACCAGTATTTTTAACACAACAGCATCAAATCCAGTCGGACATGTCTTAAGAGTGAAGCAAAAATAACTGTCGTCTGGCTAAATTTTGGATTTAAGCAATCGATTTCCTTGAATTCCAAACGTTTTTCAAAAGTTGGACTGCTAGATAATAAATACGTAATTTCTGGAAGTTGGTAGTCGGTGTTTGCGAGAAATGTATTCGAAATCCGAAAACAAACACTAGACGATAATATGCGCCCACTTTAATTATGTTTTCAGAATATTAATCTGAACGTTGCAAAACAGCGTCGCACTTTATTTAATTATTTTTAATTCTACCTGAATTTCAGGAAGTCAAGCTATCGAATCTGATTAAACTCGTATCTACGCCGATGACACGGCGATATACTCGCAATCCCAAATCGCGCAGGCGGCAAAACTAAAACTCCTAGATCACTTTTACATCCTGCTCCCATATTACGCGACATGGAAAATTAACCTGAACGTCCCAAAGACAGAACTAACAATACTAACTAAAAAGAGAACGAACATAGACATAACGCCACTCACAATACATGACATCACAGTAGACGTGAAAGACAAAGTTAGATACTTGGGCATAGTGTTCGACAAGCGACTAAACTTTACCGGACAAATAACTGACATACGCAGAAAGAACGCTATAGCCCAAAAAAGCTTAAACATGCTCATCAGGCCAAGATCTTTCTTGAGTCCTGCAAATAAAATACATATCAACAGAGCTATTATCAGGCCGACGTTACTGTATGGAGCCCCTGTATGGTGTTCTGTGGCGAATACACACAAAAAAGTACTGCAGGTTATGCAGAATCGCTATTTGAGAGCAGCCTTTTCGACGAGCCGCTATACCAGAATCATAGACTTGCACTCATGGTCGAATCTTGACACCGTAGAAGAATATATCAATAAGGTATCCTGCAAGTTCTATGATTCAGGTATAGGCGACTCACCACTGACGGCAGACCAGAGCGGCAGACATAGCTAACGTGCGATACGACCCACAGAATAAACCTAAGCATGGGCCCATACACAGAGTAACGTCTCTGTTTTATCAGGATTCAAGACCGCCTGAACAATAGAACCGACGAACCACACTGAGACCAGCACAAAAGACAGAACACAGACGCACTGATCAGCTGTCCTGCGCGCTCCGCTGGAAAGCGATTTTGGCGAAGCTCGCTTAATCTTTGTCTCTCTGACTGAATGGGCAATGCCTAAGACGCAATTCCCAACTGTACACCCTTCACAATAGGGCACCACAATGCCCCCTGCTAGTAGACCAAAGAATCGTGAAAGAGGTTTTTTCGTATTGTATTTTCCTCTGTTTCCAACCGCTACACTCTACACATGTAAAACAAGCTTGCATTACAGTAACCTTTGGTAACGCAACACTAAATCAGGCTTAAAGCGAAAGAATCCCGGGGAAGCAAATTGCACATAGTTAGGTCTTATAAATAGGCTAGCAGCCCCAGGCGTGTCAGCGATGCGCCCCTACAAATCGCACTCTGTAAGCGCGAACGGCGGCGCTAGCTGCATAAACGCGATTTGTAATTCTTTAGCAGGCCACACAAAATGTAAGAGTTTATAATAAATGTTGTGATTGATTGATTGATTAAACTCGTATATTTCCCAACTCACTTACCGCCTCGCAGCGGCTACTAACGTTGCGGCCGTCGACACAATAGGGGATATAGGAGTTGTAGCTCTATTTGTCTTCTTCTTATGTATATCCGTTAGGTCTATCAACGTCTAAATCATTGCATTTTTCTTTAGTCATTTATATGCCATAAGTCTAAAATACGACCTAGCTCTGTGTGCCTAATTTGAAAAGACTGTATCAGCATCAAATGGAATGTTACATTATTATTTATCATGAAGGCAAACGAAACACTGTCTGAGAAAAGTATTTCAGACAGAATTTGCAATCTGTAGGTCTGCCTTCATTTTTTTTGGTGAGTTATTGAGTGATTGACCATATGGAGGAGCCGCGTCTGCTGGTGTGCTTCGATTAGTTTGGAGCAATGTGCATATACTCAGAAAGGGGCCGCTAGTTTTGGTTAGTTCAACAAAAATCCTGAACTGAATCTCGAAAACCCAAAGGATCAAACTCTTATTAAAATTTGTTTTAATTACGGTTTCAATTATTTCCATAAAATATACTTAAAATTTGACAAAATGTAGTAATTTTTAATATATGAATTATATCAGGTAAAAGTAAAAATTATCACTCAAGTTGATGGTGCCCAGAATATATATTAAAAAACAAAAAATATTGTGTAATTTTAGAAAAACGTTGACATGATCTCTTCGCATTAAATAAATATTTATTCTTTTTAACATAAAATGAATAAAAGTCGATCTGCTTAAGTTTATGCACTGCAGTAATAACGGTTATTTTCAGGGATCAATTTACGACCACAGAAGTTAACATGGCACGAGTATTCAACTGGGATGTGAAAAAGCGACAAGCGTCGAAAGCAGCAGCAAAATAAAACTTATATTATTTTAAGTTCATTAACAATCTGATATTTTGTAGCTAACTTATTGTGAATTAGAAACTATATTATTAATCATTGTTTTTTCAATTAAATTTTACTTTACATTAACATGCAAATCCCCATTATTATTTTATTATTATAGTTAGGTAGATAAATAGTCTTCAAATGCAAGAGATAAAAAGTATAATGGATGGATCAATGTGGGTAATTTCTCGAAAATTTCCAAAAAAGGATATTTATTTCTATATACTGACCGAATTTAGCCCTATGTGTGGTAGGAACTCGGACGTGCTTGTTGCTTAATGAGAAATTAAAATTAGAACATAGGTGCATAGAGGGTAATTCGGACAGTGAAACATCAAAAATATAATTTTAAGTCCACAGGAATACTTTATTATGCATTATAATATTTAAATGCTTTATTATAAAACTTGAACACGTTTTTCAAAAATACAGGAAACAATAAACATAAATGTAATATTCCCAGTCTTCAACTGTATAAGCAAAAACAAAAATGTAAAAAACTAAAATAGCATAAAATGTTTCATAAAATAAAGTTATTTAAATTTAATATCTTTATTTAACACTTTAAGCGCCATTTACGTGTGAATACAAGTGGCCATATGTATCCTAACGATTGTAACAAACCTTTACTTTGCCAGACTGTTTACTATTGTTGTTCCTGGGACGTGTACTCTGACGCAAGGATTAGCGTTTTTGGGCCTTACTCCTCTAGTTGAGGCATATATGTAGCCGGCGTGGCATGATACTGGTAGAGTATGATTTAAATTATGAAAGCATGGTTGCTTTGATAGCTTTTAATTCAAGAGAAAACACCCGATGTATAATTATTTAGCTCACTTGTATCAACAAAAAAGCCTTGTCGTACGGGTGACCTGAGGAGGATACCCAAACCAAATTCATATTAACCTTATGCTTCCACATAAGGTATTTAGAATCAGGACCAATGATGTAGTATAAGAGTTTAGATAGCCGTTACTAATGATTTAACAGCTTAGCTGGCTGCCATAGCAGATACGGTCGTCCTGACCGCCATAAGGACATCATTCCCTTCCATAGTCACGCAGACGATGTGAGATTGTTATGGTATCCTTATAAGCTTAATATCGCTTTGGCTTAGTAAAAAACTAATGAACTTCAAACCTGAACTATAATTCCTTACCCTCCAATTTTCGGAAGAGATGCCTACATTGAAGTTCAAGCACTGGTAGTACTGGTACCCATCTCTCGGCCATACTTTATTCGGGCAGCGATTGTTGCCGTTGATCCGTGAGCAAATCCAAAGAGTACCCTGTGTATTATAGAGTATTTCTTCTTTCTTCTAATTAGGCACAATGCCTGTTCCTCATCGTAACTCGCTTTATGGAGGTAGATTGTCACTCCAACGTTTTCGAGGCCTTCCTGTGCTTTGCCTCCCCGAAGGTGATTTAACTCTGGCAATCTTCACTATTCGTTCTTCTGTCATACGTGTGATATGGTCGTTCCACTCAATTTTTCTACTTAGCACCCCCACCCAGTCGTTGATATTCTCGATCTGGCATGTTTGTCTGATATCCGCGCTTCTTTCCCTGTTCCGTAGTGTTTCCACCTATTCTTCGAATTATCTTCATCTCTGTCGTTTCCATTATTTGGCTTGTTTTTGATGTTTCGGGTCTGCCGCATATGTCAGTATGGGTCTAATAGCAGTTTTGTAAATACGGACTTTTACTTCTGTTTTCAGGTGCTTGTGACGAAATAATATTGTGTCGTTGATTTGTACAGCCGTTCTTGTTGCTTTGATAGCTTGTGCTCTTACTTCTGGTTCTATGTTGCCGAAGCTTCAAATTTATATACCCAAGTATCTGAATTTCATCTCTTGATGTACTGTCTTGTCATCAACCACTAATTTACATCTCAGAGGTGTTTTAGATGTGGTCATGTATTTCATCTTAGATATTGATATTACCATCCCGAGCGTTTTAGCAACTGTGTTAAATGTATAAAGAAGCCTCTGCAGATCATCTTCATTTTCCGCTATCAGAACTGCATCATCAGCGTAGCATAGGATCTTTACCTCTCGACCTCCCATTCGATATCCTCTTTTCCTACGTACTTGTCTATTATTTCGTCCATAATAATATTGAATTGTAATGGGCTCAGTGGGTCATCTTGTCGTATACCCCTCTCTACGATTATTGGTTCTGTGAGTTCGTTGTCTATCTTTGCCTGTATTCGGTTATTTCGGTAAATATCTTCAATAGTTCTCGTAATATTACTCGGTATTTGTCTGTCATACAGGAGATGCACTATATCTTCCAAACGTATCCGGTCAAACGCTTTTTCTAGATCTATAAAACAGAAGAATGCTGGTTTATTATACTCTATAGACTTTTCGGTTATCACATAATGTAATTCGTTCGTTTATTACATTCGTTATCACTTTAGTGACTCGTTTTAGAGTGGACATTAAATTTATTATTCTGTAGTTCCTGGCCACCTTTTTATCGCCCTTCTTAAAAAGCAGGATTGTCGTACTCTTTCTCCATTCATCGGGATTTTTTTGATGTTC
>MU182063.1:598945-637082 GCA_016904865.1 Pissodes strobi
TTTACTTTAAGATATGAAATTCAAAAGAAATTATGACTGAAATTTAAAATTCAAAAGAAAATGACGGAACTACGTTCCAAACAGTGGCTCTCGGCAAATCTAAATAAAAGATAACTTGAATTTAATGATAAGTAGAAAAATAGAGGTACAACCTCTCTATAAACGAGTCTTATAACTTCCAAATAAGTAATTTCTATTACTCTTTTATATGGCCCTTGACACATAAACAATAATTGAGCGTAATTACGCCTCAATTAATTAAAGATAAAGATAAGGTAATCACTATCTCGCAGTGAGATAGAAATTTAGATAAAAGATAAGAAAAAAAAAACCAGATAAATTTACACATGTGAGCTTAACCTCTCATAAATGCAAATTAATGTCGATACATCATTGTTATGACGCGACAGGGCAAGTGCTAATAATTATATGCTTCATGTTACAAATAAACTGAAATTTTAATGAAATAAGCCTGAAAAGAAAACATTTTAAACCAGCAATACTATGAGGGAACATTCGAAGAAATTCTACCGAAAATTCAATTTACTACCTTTACAGGAATATATAGAACTTACTCCAAGAATTCCCCAAATAATACTGTTCAAATTGAATGGAAATACGTAAAACAATGTGCGTGATCGCTAAACGATAAAATAATTACATTCTCTATAAATCTGGACTAAACCACTTTCAAGTTACATGAATTTGACTATAATGAGACGTAATTATCCACCAATAAATCTGTATCTTAACCCAACAGTCACTACGAAAATTAAGATTATTAAAGCTGTAAGCTAATTGAAAGTGTAATATAAAAATGCTAAATCCTTGCTTTAGCCAAATACGATTAAGCGAATCAGAAACAATTATTAATTATGTATTTAAAAATGAAAAATAGTGAAATATATTGCAAGATGAATAAAATATTTCAAGATAAAAAACCAGCACTCACCCCGCGGTCAAGCGTCGCCACAAAGATGAAACGATCTCGCTTTCAAAATCCAAGACGTTCAACCATTTATGCTTTTCGACGTTTTAATTGGATGATTTATATCATGTGACCACATAGGGCATGCGGCGTCAAACCAAAGAAATACTCAATATATACTAAATATAGTAATCTATAGTAAATCAAATTCATAAATTGTAGGTATTAAATAGCGTACTACGCTCTCCAATTACCAACTACATGAGATAAGCCCGTTCCCGAATAGATGTCACTAGCGATTCATATCCCAAACATCGAAAAATCATCCGTAATTGAACTGAATTTAGTGGAGCGGAACAAGCTAATATTCCGTTACACTCTAATTGGTAATAAATATTATTTCAATTTCTTGTTCCTTATTATTGAGCGTTTTGACATTCCAGGAGGCTACTCTCATAAAGCTTTTCCGTTTCCAGTTCGTTATCATTTTTCGAGCATGGTTGGTCATCCGTAGGATCAGAGTCTCATTCCGAGGAGTCATCGGTTCTGTGAGCCTGTTAAAAGTTTTACGCTAGGCAGGGAGCTAACCTAACCTTTCAACCCTCCTCCTTTATCCGGGCTTGGGACCGGCAACATAACCCCCTGGGCTACTCAATTCACCCAGAGATCATGCAGGCGGAGTATTTCTTAAACAAAATATAACAAGTTAAAAATATTTTACCTACATTGTTTTCGGTGAAAGATAATTGTTTTCTAACCAGGTTCGTTTCGCATAAAAACGTAGGTCGGCATTGTCGTCGTTTAGAATATCTATACATTTCTAAACCTGTCTCGGAGAAATAATAATGAGAAAATATATCCGAGTGATTCTACTCTGTTATAACTAAATAAAACCTATTTAACTGCAACTCCGCTCTACTTGTTTTACTACACTTATACACTCAACCAATATTTGTGCACAAGTGATCTAAAAAGATATCAGTTCAAATCTAAAGCAAACACACTTTATTTTCTTAATCCTTATAAAAAAAATGCGTATGGACCAACAAAATTCTATTAATAACAATAACACTTCTTTTAATGTATTTATCCATGAAATCTTCTATTCTAGCAAAGCAACTTTCCAGCTAAATTTGAGCAAATAAAAAAAATAGAAAAAGTGTGTGAATAAAATAATTTTTTAATTACATTGATTCCGTTAAAGTAAAATTCGAAAAACATCCAGAAAGAAGCCTAGATAATATTTTTTACAGAAGATTTCAGCTAAAAAAATCCTAGCCCTGTACAGGGGTTTCCTATACAGGTATTTTGGAGCACCTCTAGAGAGATTATTTTAAGATATATTAACACTTTTTTTACACGAATCTCTATATGTAGGAATATAGTTCATCAATCACATAGTCCGTTCGTTACTGATTTCGAATATATTAGATTTGATACCTCTATCTTTGAAAATAATTAAGAAAAATGACAAAAACTGTTCCGTAATATGGATGCGTTATAGTACAGGTTTTGTCATTTTCCCATTTAGTTTTGAGGATAGAGGTATCAAACCTGGCATACTCTGAATCAGTAATGAACGGACTATCCGATACATAAATTATAGACAGTGCGAACTATTTTAAAAAGCTCAAGTTGGTGTTTTAAAACAAATTTACAATGCTTTTATTTGTTCTATCCGATGCCAAATTGAAACAGTTCAATCAAATAATCTATCTGCATAACCCACATGCATTTCATATTATCACATTCGACGTTTATTTAGAAAATGAAATAAAAAATATTGTTGTAAAACTTAGGAGACCATTTTAGCACAGATTAAACAAAAAATCAAAAATTCCAAGTTGAAAGAAATGAGGTTCGACAGTAAAACTCATATTTATTTAATAAGGCGAGTTTTTGAAACGCATTAAAAATCATTGCATTACACAGAGAGATCTTTAATTAATGAAAAATTACATAATATAAATAATTAGTACGTGTGGTCGTCATTATTATTATTAAAAAAAAAGACTAATTCAAATAACAGGTCAACTAAAAAAATATTCTAAATGAAAAATAATGGAAGTAGAAGTGTGCACAATAAATGCATAAAATAAATAAACTTTAACAAGATTGCACTAAATATTAAATATTTATACAATAAAAAGATTATATAGAATTTCCTTGTGACAAACATTTTTGTTAATTTCTTTTTCCCGCTGCATTAAAACGCAAACATTATGACATAGCTTGGGTCACTGATCTTCGCCGACGGTGTAAACACGTCACTTATTTTTATGAGAAGAATGAGCATGACACTTCACATATGTGGGATATATAATAGAAAATGCTATTTGAGTAGCTCATAAAATCCGGAATATGTATTCCACAACTTAAAGGCACCCTGTAAAAATGTCCAAACTAATTTATGATAAAAAGGAACAGGATCGACTTCAATTAATGGAGCTGATACACACTAACTTACACGCACTCTCTAAAAATGTACAAAGTAATTTGTGATAATTAATGATAAAGGATAAAGACAAACAGAAGAACTCCATTTATAGAGCTGATAGTAATTTTCTATTAAGAATAGTTTATTAAACCGACCTTCAGAAGTAATCGGACCTCTAGGTTTAATATTAAACAGTATTTTCTTTACCATCGCTTAAGTCTAGCTCTTTCAGAGACCTTTATGAATGTTTGTTTTTAGGTTATATAATAGACACACATTGTTTCGACTAATCGGTAGCGGAAGACATTTCTCAAACTAAGTCTAACAAATCTAAATAGTACAAATAGATCTCTATACAATATCTTGGTTTGTATGCATCTATATATGCCGTAGCCATTGAATAGGGGATTCTGCCCAAATTAAATGGAATACAAAAATGAAATCAATATTCAATTTTTGGATACGCATTTCCTTAAAACTTCTTTAGTGTTGAACTTATTTCAAAAATGTTAATCGCAGTGAAATATTCAAAATAAAATGTAGAAAAACCTTTTTCATCCAATGAGTTGATTTTCATCTTCATATTAATAAAAACATGACAAATTTTTTGATTAAATTTTTTTCCCGAAAATCCAATGCCAAGTTCTCAAAGTTTTTTTAAATAATGTTTACATGCCTTCAATTCACATATCTCCATGTTTAAAAAAAAACGCGTTAGTAATTGTGTAAACTGTGTTTACCTCATTATTAACAATCGTCATATGAGAACTAAAAATGGAAATATGTAAAAATATGTAAAAATGTCCTCTTGATGTATCATATGATATGTCTTCATTCTTTACAAAATGAAATCTAGAGCTAGTGTATAGAAAGTGTCAAGGTAAAAACTTAATAACAAGAAAATGATTAACTGCTAAATGATATAACAGGGGAAAAAGAAATTGCGTCACAATTTGATAATCACTATTTTAAAATCAGTGAAATTCATTATTGGACTAACTAATATAATCAATCAAGTCTGCAAAAATATACAATAACGTAAAAAAAATAACAATGTAGCAATAAAGGATATTATTGTTCGACATCAGGATTATCTTCTGGGATTGGTTCCTCTGGTGGCAAAACATTTTCTTCACTTTTTATAGGTTGTTCATCACCAGGTACATTATCAGTAGGTTGTTGTGTAATACTACCCTCTAAAATGCAGATCATTTAAAATGTTAGATGCTATTATACAACAATCTACACATAATTCAAATTAAAGCAAAAAATAGATATGTTCTATGTTGCTGTGGAGGATTCATGTTTATCAGGCAAATTGTTGCCAATTACTCCACCGCAGTTGGAGGCTTCTTTAATAAGGCGGTTGTGGCCCCAGAGTTTAAACAGCACAAGTGCTAGTTTAGTGACCCCAACGAAGCTGAAAAACCTAAAAGAACTGGAAAAAGGAACAAATCTGCCCCCGTTTTCAAGAACGAGAAATTTAAAAATGAAAATGGTTAGTAAATGTAAATAAAACAGTAAAAAGCTCATGCGTAAACAACTAGCACTTTGTCATAAATGAAGGCAACATCTTGTCAAAGTCAATTCAAATCATTTTCATTATTAGATTTCTCGTTCTTGACATAAGGGGCAGATTTGTTCCTCGAAACGTCGAGCATTTCCCCTTCTTTTAGGTTTTTTCAGCTTCGTTAGGTTCACTAAACTAGCACTGGGCTATTTACACCCTGGGGCCAGACCTTAAGCGGCCTTATTAAAGAAGCCTACAACTGAGGTGGAGTAATAGGCAACAATTTGTCTGATAAAAATAGTTAGACCATACGATCAGTTGTAGAATTAGGATATGTTTTTGTGAGGGGTTGTGTGATATAAGTATACCTATCTTCGATTAAATAAATTTTAATTTTTTTCACTGGAATTATTAAATGTGCTTCATCCAAAACTAGTCTATAAGACATCCCCTGTCTTAAAGACTAGTTTTGGATGAAGCTCATTTAATAATTTCCAGCAAAACTTCATGGGTAAACAACTCGAACTTTGTCAGAAATGAAGGCAACATAAACTACATATAAACCTGACAAATATTTATTTGCACAAAACGAGAAGGCTCAAACTAACCCAATGTTAGTGATATATTCTATTAAATATAACACCATTGAGGGTTGGTCGCTATATCACCCGTCTGACTAAATTTTGTTCCTCTATTAAATGCCAAATTTAATAATCAATAACCATCCAATATTTGTACCGGGCTGCATTAACACAACATAACAGGGGTTTTTATTTAAATGCTCTATTTTAGTATAAAAAATTTAGGGGAATGCGGTACTATCCGCGATTTTGATATAATTTGTTCTACTTGTAAAGAAACTTAGTGTATAGTTTTTGTAAGAATATTTGAAAATTATAAAGTGAATACCTGGGACAACACTCGGTTCACCTTCACCGGGTTTTCCATCAGTTTGTAACTGGGCTTCAAGTTCCTTTATCCGCTCTTCAGCATCAGATAATTTCATTTGTAACTGTTTGTTAGTTTCTAGCCCTGCTATCACAGCAAGCTTGTCTCGAATATATCTAAAGTGAATGTTAAGGAAGAAGACAAGGTGCAGAAGCAAAAATTAAACAGTCAGTGGTAATTATTCAGTATCAAAACTTCTTTACTATGGCTGGATGAACATAAATTTTAATTTTTGCCTTAGTCAAAAACAGTGAAGCGTTGATCCATCAATTCCACATGTTTTTTCACTATTGCTGATATTGCTCCTGTTATACTAGATAATAGTTATCTGAAGATATCTTTCTAAGAATATTACTGATCAACCGTCCATCATTGGCAAGTTTGCTGTTCTTAAAAATAGAATATTGGTTTAAATTAGCAAACTAGTAGTATTTTTAACGCTCAATAAGATGGAAAGAAGATTGTAAAAAACAATTGAAGTCAAATACATTTTGAAAAACTCCTGATTATTATAATTTTCTGTTAAAACTCCCTATTTAAAACAAAAAAAAGTTTATGACATTTCTTCTAGAGTCAAAAATAACGTCATATTACAATATACAAATATTAACAGTACATAATTAAAATATTATTTGACGAGCATATAATGTAGGCCATAATCATCAGAGTGCATATGGCTAATTATACGTGAGTCAAATACTATACTTTATCTACATCCATCCTTAAACAAATAAAACACTTAACTAGAAAGCGCAATTTTAACATTTACGTCAACACATTTATGTATGTTGACATTTCTCCTTTCCATAGTTGTGGCTCTCGGGTTGCTGATTGCGAATTGATAATTACACTTGTTGATTGATTGATAATTAATTATAATTGCACTTATATTATGCATATCATAATGCTCTTATTGCTCTTATCATAATATGCGTCTATTATGAAATGGTTATAGATAAATTGAGATGTCTATGAAAACGTGACTCTCACGATTTGATGGGATTAGGATAAGCAAAGAATTGCCCGAACTGGATATTTATGTATTTAGAAGGCTCCGGAAAATAATGATAACCGCCAAATGGTGTCAAATATTAGTACAATTTTTCTTTGTGTTTCGCTTAATTGTTGAGTGAGTTATTAATTTGAAAAAAATATATGGATTTCTCCCATTTTATATTTAGTGCGCACAAAATCCTCACTGAGAGCAAGAGAACACTGCTCAATTGAGTTGATACAGTCACGGCTAGCAACCATCCGAATGTTTTTGTACTACCCTATAGAACTAGCCTTGTCGCGTCTCCGTTGTTTCGTAGGAGTCATCGCCGGCCGAGAAAATTCGGGAGCTATTGTAGGCATGCAGCCCTGGTCGAGAATAATATGGACAGGCCTCGCTTTGTCCGGAGTATTCGCGATATTTTTAAGACTGTAGTTAAATAGCGGATAGAGGCGAGTTGCAGTTAGTTAATCATTGAGTTCTGAATTGTAAAGATCTAATAGTTGTAAAGTTATAAGATTATTCTTTATCACTATATACAACTATATAGTGATAAAGAATAAAGAGAGTATTATTGCAAAACAGCAAAAGTCGTGATTTCGACAGAACCGACGGAAAAACGTAACATTTGGTGTCAGAAGTCGGATTGTGAAGAGACGGAACTTGGGAAGTGTGTTCTTCGAGGAGAGAAGAGGGTACAAGTACGTCAACGAGGCCGTTTTGACTGGTGGATTCGTGAATATTTTATAACATTCTATGGTCAATACAAGGCAACAAACGGCAGAAATGGAGTAAATAAATAAAATGTTGGCCGATTTCATGGAAAATCTAAATGCTGAGAGGCAAACAGAACAGGATTGGCTTCAGAAAATTTTGCAAGACCAAGAAGACAAAAGGCAAGCAGATCACGATTGGTTTCAGAACGTTTTTCAAGATCAAGAAGATAAAAAGCAAATAGAACAAGACCGGCTTCAGAAAATTTTTCAAGATCAAGAAGATAAAAAGCAAACGGATCGGGAAGAAGACGAATGTAGAAGGCAAACGGAGCGGGAAGAGGATGAACGTAACAGGCAAGCAGAACAGGACCGAATGCAGAAAATTTTACAAGACCAAGAAGATAAAGAGCAAGCAGAACAGGACCGGGTTCAGAAAATTTTAAAAGATCAAGAAGATAAAAGGCAAATAGAAGAGCACCGGCTTCAGAAAATGTTTCAAGATCAAGAAGATAAAAGACAAGCGGAACGGGAAGAGGATGAACGTAGAAGACAAGTAGAACAAGACCTTCAGAAATGGATGATTGATGCAATTGTAGGTGAGCAAGGAAAATTACAGAAAATATTGGACGGGCAAAATGAGAAATTTGAAAAAGAAGTAAACAATATACAAAAAGAAGTAGGAGAAGTCTGAAAGAAATGAATCATCTACAAGCAGAAGTTAACAGACTAAGAAATCAAGTAAAACAGAGTTTTATCCACAAAGCGAAACAGGTATTGTGGATAAAACTCTGTTTTAGTGCATGTTGCCGAAGTTTCCAAACTCCAACATAGTTAAGAAAACAAGGATCCACCGAGAGAGTCTTCGCCACAGGACCGAATATCAAACCTCCAACGTATGACCGTCAAACATCCTGGACAATGTACAGAATACAATTTGAAGCCGCTGCTGTTGCCAACGGTTGGAATAACGAAAAAATGGCTACATCACTAGTGATAACGCTTCATGGATCTGCCCTGGAACTACTACATACCATTCCGATCAGCCAAAAGGGGAAATGTGACATACTTGTAGCTGCCCTGGAGAGACTATTTGGAGATCAACACAGAAGACAACAGCTGTGTCAGGCACAAGTAAATTCCCGACATCAGAAGCCTGGTGAAAATCTGCAAGAATTTGAGGCAGACGATAGACGTCTCATTCAATTGCCCTACCCGGGAGCAACAGAAGAATTTCAAGAGGAACTTGCTGCCCAATATTTCGTCGATGGTATCAGAGATCCAGAAACTCAACTTGGGTAGAGCTGTAGAAATCGAGGCGGTCTGTAACATGTCTAAGCCAAAAAATCAGGGTGGTATCCATCTAGGAAGAAAAGCCGGCGACCAGCTGTGAATTAACTGAGATGGGCGAAACTTTGAAGAAATTCCAGTTAAATTTAATCTCTGGTTAAATCAAAAATTAGTGTCAAACGATAGCTTATGAAAAACCAAGATAGGAAGGCGCAAACCATTTTGCTCTATCTTTAGCCGTATTTTACAGGCTGTCAAACCTGGCAAATGGGTGATTTTCAATTGTCAATATTTCAAAAACAGTCGTAGATAGGTATAGGACATACTTTATGAAATATGTCTAGAATTCTCGCAAAATCCAAATATGCAATAAATTACCCTGTATTGCCTCTCCTACTAAAAAGTACAAGCAACTGTAAAATTTTAAATGGAACACCCTGTTCCATTTAAATGTTCCAGTTGCTTGTACTTTTTAGTAGAAGCGGCAACACTGCATGGTCGAAAATATTTTAGTGAGGTAGAGCTAATGTACCGGGTGTTTCACTATAAATGGACCCCCCTTTAACTTTCTCAACTGACATGTTAAAAAAAACGTTCAATACAAAAAATAAAGAGGATGAAGTGAAGTTTTTTATGGCATAGCACTGTTGTATACAGGGTGTCCCATAAATGCGGGATTAAACAAAGTTATAAATTTTTAAATTGAACACCCTATATATTATTGCATATTTGGATTTTGCGGAGAATTCTAGACATATTTCATACGTAATGCCCTATACCTATCTGTTATTGTTTTTGAAATATTGACAGTTGAAAATCGACCCTTTACCAAGTTTGACAGTCTGTAAAATCTAAACGGCTAAAGATAGAGCAAAATGGATTGCACTTTCCTATCTTAGTTTTTCATAAGCTGTCGTTTGACACTGATTTTAGATTTAGCCAGAGGTTAAATTTAACCGGAATTTCTTAACCTCTGGTTAAATAAAAAATTTGTGTCAAACGATGGCTTATGAAAAACCAAGATAGGAAGGTGCAAACCATTTTGCTCTATTTTTAGCCGTTTAGATTTTACAGGCTGTCAAACTTGGTCCATTTTCAACTGTCAATATTTCAAAAACAGTAACAGATAGGTATAGGACATTATTTATGAAATATGTCTAGAGTTCTCCGCAAAATCCAAATATGTAATAATATATAGGGTGTTTCATTTAAAAAAATATAGCTTTGTTTAATCCCGAATTTCTGGGACACCCTGTATACAACAGTGCTATGCCATAAAAACTTCACTTAATCCGCTTTATTTTTTGTATTGAACGTTTTTTTTCTAATAGCTAAAAGTATATAAATATATAAAAAAATTAAAATTTAAACTAAAACACATTAAAACTAAACATATAGAAGACAATCGAACATATGCAAGTTAAAGTTTAAAATCGATCTTCAAGGAACTCATTCACATCATAATAGGCTTTCGCAATGAGCAATTTTTTCACTTCTCACTAAAATTTAGTTCTGTTAAATATTTGCTTTATATTTTGAGGAAGATGGTTAAACAATTGGAGGCTACCATATACTAGAGAGTTTCTAACTCTAGAAGTTGAAGGAATGGAAAGTTTAATATAAAAACTCTGGCGAGTATTATACGCAGTATCCGGGTTCCGAATGACGCATCTAAACTTTTTATGAAGAAGACATACAGTCTCCAATATATACAGCGAAGGCAAAGTTAAAATTTTTTCCTGCAAAAATGAGGGTTTGCAAGAATCTCTTGCTCTCACACCACAAACATGACGCAGGGCTCGCTTTTGCAAAACAAAGACACTCTGAAATAGGTATCTAGCACATGCTCCCCAAAAATAAACTCCGTACCCCAGATGAGTCCCTATTAATGCAAAATACGAGTTTCTTACCGTACTATAATCCATCTCCTGAGCAATCACACGCAGTGCATAACAATTTGACGACAATTTCGCCTTCAATCTGTTGATGTGCGAGTCAAATTTCAAACTATCATCAATGTAGATTCCCAGAATTTTTGTGCTTTGTAAGTTATTTACAACATTTTGTTCAATATATACATTGTCTAATTTACACTGAAAAGACATTACACAAGTTCTTTCCACATTAAAACATAACTTATTTGCACAGCACCATTCCTTAATCTTAACCAAATCATCATTTACAGACTGACTCAGAGCATTAGGATCCTGGTTGCTCCAGAGTATTGTTGCATCGTCCGCAAAAAGAGTAAATTTTCCTGCCACTTCCAAGTCTCCAATATCATTAAAATAAATCAATACGCCTGGCTTCTTTTGCACGTACTGTTGGACAGACCATATATGTAATGCATTACATATTACCATTTGCGCATTCGTATCGTTCATTTATTTATTTATTTTTTTACACACAGTAAACACTAGAATCATACAATTCTAAATGTTACATTTAAACATAAATCCCAAGTCGGCAGAAGAGATCTGAACGTTCCTAAAACACTAGTTGTCTTTTTAAGACAGACTAACCCACAAAATATCATATTGCGAGAAACATCTGCTATAATTTATTCACTAGCTCAAGACCTGAAAATTATGGAGTTAGTTAAAAAGTTCATCAGTTATGATTGCTTCAAATACTTTGGGTATTATAGAGAGCAGACAGATTCCTCGATAGTTTGCAATCTCACTGTTATCACCAACCTTAAATAATGGAATCAAATTTGAATATATCCAGACATCTGAAAAAAATCCGCTAATGAAAGATCTACGGAATAATGTACATAATGGCAAAGCCAAAGATAAATTGCAGTTCTTAAAAAAGAAACTGGGTGAATCCCATCAAGGCCATCCTCTTTGATGTATCTAGATTTATGTGTTGTGTGGTAGCATTTTTTACCACACAACACATAAATCTAGATACATCAAAGACAGTTGGCTGATAGAGTATCCATTTTGAGAGTGTCGTATTTCATCCTCTTCCATTCAAGGTGTGCCTACGCCATTGTTGCTTGAGGCTCATTATTTCATTCGTCACCACCTATTTGGACTTAAACATAGGGCTGGGTGGTTTGGGATACCGGGATGATTGCAGGGACACATTTACGTGGCTGAGCATTCTCACCAGGTCCTGCCTTTATGGCCTAGAGTGTGTGATGTACATAAAGCACCATTTAACTCACTATGGTACACATGCAGACCACAATGACTATGAGACTAGGCGCATAGAACTAACCTACTGATCGCATACACAAGACTGACGAGAGGACAGACTGAGGTCAATTACTATGAAATCAGACTTTATAACCGGCTACCGGATGACGTCAGGTTAATGTCGTCCGAGGGGCTAAAGACGCATCTAAGGACCATCTTTATGTGAAGTGCGTTTTTTAGTTTAATGAGGAACTAGGTTTGCTTGTGTTTCATGCGCAAATATTATACTTTGTTTACGCAACGATATATTTTATTTCATTTATTTATTTATTTACCTATTCAACAGTAATCCAATTACCAATTACAGAACAGATCATGTAGGTGATTTACTTTATTGTGTATGACTAAATGTTTAATTTTTTGTAACTATGTATTTATTTGTGAAGTATTAGTGTATTTATATATTATTAGTACATTCATCTTCATTCATCTGCCCTATGCTATATTATTGTAAATATATTGTTTATTTAGGACTGGAACCTTTTTATTCACGTGTGAAAAGTTCTTTACAGCTCATGAATACATTCTATCTATTTCTATTAGTCTGCCAGATATCTGTTTCTCAGTAAAACAGTGAGAAGAAAATTTCAACTGGAATTAAGCATCTACAGCTCAGATCCACGTCGCGTCGTTGTGAACCAAGTAGCTTGATTGAAAGTGGTTGGCAAATGCATTAGCTATTGGGATCTGTTGATTCTTGACTTGATAACTCATAACACTCGGCAGAATAGAATCTTTTTTAAGATTATTAATAAAGCTCGAAAAAAGCAACTGATTCCGGCAAATATTATTTCCCGAATCAGTTGCTTCTTTCGTGAGACATATAACCTCGCATATAACATATGTCAATTTTCTGCTTTGAAAATTGATTTCGGTAAAGGCTCGGGTAAAGGTCCGTTAAACCATCTTGGATACTGGTGAACTTTATAGGTTTTCGCGGTACAAACATTTCTATGACATGAAATAACATCAAAGGGAAACTAACTCATTCGACCAGCAGAGATACATGCTATTTAATTGCTCTGTAAAAATTCGTTGATTTCAGCAGGTTAAAGTGTGAATTTATTGGCTTACTTGGTGTCATTTTAGTCCTTTTGAAATGGACAGTTCTTTGAGTGTAAAGTGGAATTTAAAAACTGTATACTGTTTGTGAAAATCGAGAAAATAGTTATTTGTTTTACTAGGCAGCAAAGTAGTAGATTGACTGCCGCGGCTGATAGTTCATAGCCGAGCGTAGCGAGGCTAGGAATTCAGCTAAGGCAGTCAATCTACTTTGCTGCCGAGTTGAACATATAATTTTTTCTCCGATTGTTTATAATGATATATGTATATTGTATATTTGCAAATTATTACAATTCCCACAATCTTTTTATTTTTCCTGTAGTGATAAATTAAGACAAAATTTGATAGAAATCGCAATTGTTGGAACGGTTAATTGCTATGGAAATGTATATGTCCATAATAATTATAGTTTGACAACTTATGTCAAACGTTTTATTCCCATGGAGACTAATCACTTTGCTGCCTAGGCAGCAAAGTACTTACTTTGCTGCCTGGACAGGAAAAGTAATACTTTGCTGATTGATATGTGTCTGCAAAATTAATATTTGCTGTCGATCGGAGAAAAACTGTTTTATGTTTATTGCAATGACTAAATATTAAAGTTACAAAAAAAAATCTAACAGCTGATAGGAATTCGCTCATATCAGTTGTTTATCGTATATTTCATTGAACTACTTTTTTGTGCATAAATAAATTTTGAATTTACCTCTTTGAGCACGACGAGACTGGTGAGTTTTAGCATAGAGTATTTATAACGTCTCCGCTATACCAACGGGAACGGTAAAATGTTACGAAAATTTTGCTAAATATTTGAAACTTTGCAAATTGCGACGTTGTGACCTGGAAATCTAGAAGTTTTTTATAAAAATGAATCGTAATTTTAAATGTTGCAAGAATAAAGACTTCTCATATTTTATCTGTGTCGCCTGCAACTCGGTATTTCACCCCAGCTGTATGGAGAGAATACCAGATATAGTAAAGTTGGGTGGATTTAGGATTTTATGTTCAGAGGGTTGTCAAGTTATTTCCAATGAAAAGGAAAATGATGAGGATGAAAAGTTAAAGAAGATCGAAGCTCTAACTAAGGAACTGAAGGAAAGAGACATATACATTAAGAGACAGAAGAGGAACAGCCAGGTGTTCGAGAACGATGTCTCAGAGGCAGAAAAAAAGTTCACTTATTGATAGTCTTAATACACAAAACGATGGGTTACGCAAGGAAATTGAGGCCTTAGAAACAAAAAAAAAAGATCTAGTGCTACAAATAAAATCACTTGATACAGGCAAATATGATTTTGGTTGCAGGATTAATGAGCTTAATACTTTAAATAAAGACTTAACCAGCACGATAAACACTCTTGAAAGGGAACAACAGGAACAAATTGAACATACTGAGTCTTTGAAGAATGAAATTGGTGAATTACATGTTCTGAACAGAGAAATTATTACATCAATACAAGTACTGGAAGCAGAAAAGAAGAGCTATTGTCTTGAAATCAGTGACATGAAAGATGAGCTAATGACAATCAGGAACCGACAAGGAATTGAAACTTGTAGCGTAACATCAAATGATGCAAGAAAAGAAGAGAATGTTGAGAAATTTGGTACTGAAAAGGATTATGTTGATCAAATTGATAAACAAAAACATGAAATATTAAAACTGAATAATGAGATATTGCAACTACTAAATAAGAATAGGAATCTACTGAAGAACATTGAAGATTTGGAAACTAAAGTATTGAAGTTGTCGAATGACTTGAAAGAGATGAATCAAATTAAGGATAATATGTTGACTACATTGTCTAAGGAAAATGAGGTATATGTTAACGAGTTGAAGAAAGCAAGTTTAGAATTATTTAAATTAAAGAAAGGTCGTGAAGCTGTAGCAATAAAAGACATTTCTGTTGATCAAGGGACCCAAACTTTCAAACAGAATAGTAAAGTGTTAGCAAATAATAGAGTGACTGAGAAATCGCGCAGTGCTCGTACTGACGGACGATTACGGCAAAAAGCTTTTAAATCCTCTTAATCGTCTTCTTGGCAATGAATTTTGGGTGCAAGTTATATGTAAACCGTATGCTAGATTTAAGGATGTTGTATCTAACATTGATCATTCTTTAAGTGACTTCACAGAATCTGATTATGTCATTGTTTTAGCGGGTTTGAACGACGTAAAAATTCATATTAACGATATTACCTCCTTAGCAAATGCATGTTTTTATACCAACTTAATTGTGTGTTCTATACCTGTTAACTATGCAGACAATGTTTCGTCTTGTGATATACAGTATGTAAATAACCAAATTTGTAAGACTGTATCTAACCTGAAACGTTTTTCTATCAATGTAGAACTGCTTGACCTTAGAGATAAGTTTATATTTAGTGATTGTAAAATCAACAGTTGTTACCTGAATAATTTAGGATTATATAAGTTAGCAAAGCATATAAAAGAATCAATTTTTAACTTTAAATATCGAAAACCAGTTAGTAATTTAAAACAAATTCAGTTAGTCCAAGATATTGAACAGGATGTCTCTGTTGCGCCCAAGATCGATTTGACAGTTGATCGGAATTGTTTTTTAGGGTTAAGAAAAATAACACTGTTTCCATGATGTTACTTAATGTGCAGTCAGTTAGAAATAAAACTGATGAGTTGCTTCTTTGTATAGATAGTTTTGAGTGTCCGAGTTTGCAACTTTTCAGAGCACTGGCTGGGGTGTGATGAGCCGATAACTATTCCAAATTATAGTGTCTTATCCAGATACTCTAGATCTGAGTTTGTCCATGGAGGTACACTGATTATGGTTCATAGTTCCTTGATGGATGATTCTTTGTTTGTTAATTTTGACAAATTTAATTTTATGATTGTTGAACAACAGTTTGAGTTTTCAATAGTATGCATGTCAAGGTTGAATGCTTATATTATTTGTCTATACAGACCACCTAATACTGATGTTCAAATATTTTTATCTAGATTGGAGCAGCTTCTTGCGGGATTTCCTTTGAATGGGTGGATTATTTTGACGGGCGATTTCAACATAAATTTTCTTGATAAAACTGAAATGCATTCTCACTTAATATCAAACTTATTAGATTCTTATAATTTAACTATGCATGTTGAGAGTCCAACTCGTATTACTAAGTCATCAGAAACGATCATTGACTATGTGTGCACAAATTGAATTGAGCAATTTGTGGATTGTTCTGTTTTAAATGCAGGCTTATCGGATCATGAGGCAGTTCTGTGTAGATTTAAAGTTGGAAAAAGCAAACCTAAAAATATTAAAAAAGGGGGCAGACTTTTTACGCAAAAAAATTATGAGTGGTTCTCCCAACAATGTACGCGTACTGACTGGAGTGTTGTACAGGCTTCAACTGACCCTCTGGCCAAATTCCATGATTTGTTATCGGAAAATTTCAATACAGCTTTCCCTCTGAAAACCATTAAGAAAAAACATAAAAAATCGTGGTTCACAAAAGGACTTAAAGTATCGGCGCGGAATATGGGCTCGTTGCATATGCTTCGAAAGTATTTCTTCTACAGTGTCCCCTTTATGTTATATTTCAACAAATATCGTAGTCTATATAGAAAACTAATTAGATTAGCTAAACAAACTTATTTTTCAAACAGAATTAATCAGTCAAAGAACAGGCAGAAGGAAAGCTGGAAAATTGTGAATGAGTTAGGTGGTAGAAATGTTTCATCTCCTAATTCGAGTCTGACTGCTGGGCAATTGAATTCATTTTATTGTTCAGTAGCATCCACATTATCTGCCAATATCGATCCAAAAGTTAATGCGTTAAGTTTTTTAAATGATATCTCAACTAATGATACATTTTACTTCTATCCTGCAGATGCTGATGAGATTAAGAGTATTTTCAGGCAAATTACAAATAGGAATGCTTCTGGTTGGGATGGCATTTCTTTAAATATTCTTTCAGGGCTTCCTGATCCGGTATTACGAATACTTGCGAAAGCAATAGTCAAAGTCAAAGTCAAAAATTCTATATTACAAAAAATACTTAGGAGTATTTAACAAATGGCGTCATAGTATAAAAATAAAAATAAAACATAGAATATAAAATCACAATAGGAATAGAAATAGAGAACACTAAAGGACAGTTTAAAATTGTTAAAATATAAGACAATAAAATGGTTAAAAGACAAAACAAGATAAAATCCAGAGTTCAATAGGCATTGCAAGTACAAACCCTACAGCGGACGGTAGAATTAGAAAGTAATACAATTAGAAGGTAATAATGACATTGCTGGGTTATAGTTAAAATAGGTAGTCGTAACAGCACAATAATACAAGAAATTACACCATGTTTGCATACACATAGAATGATTCACTCCTATGACATAAACTCAGCAACAGTATAGGGTTCCAACTGTACAAGAAATCGTTTAACACTCTTCCTAAAAGTTGAGGCTGACGCATTTTGCTTTACTGCCAGTGGAAGGCGATTATAATACCTAATACACGAGTAGAGAGGGCTTCGCTTAAAGAGTGTTAACTTATGTAAGGGTATATCATAGTGAAGAGATCTGGTGTTATGCTCCTGATCAGGTAAGTATTTCATGAAAAGGTGCTTGTTATTATGCAGGAATGTCACACACTCATATATATGCAAACCAGCCAGGGTGAGAAGGCTGTGTGTTTTAAAAACTCCCCTGCATGACTCGAGCCTACTCATACCAATAGCTCCTTTCAATCAGGTACTTTTCCTCTTTCTCTAAAGCTGGCTACAGTTATCCCACTATTTAAAGGTGGAGATTGTGAAACCGCCTCAAATTTCAGACCAATCTCATTGCTTTCAACCCTGTCAAAGGTCGTTGAAAAGCTTGTTAAAACGCGTATGGTCAGCTTCATCAACAGCCAGGACCTATTGAGTAATGTTCAATTTGGCTTTCAGGCTTCGAGAAACACTAATGATGCCATGTTTAGCCTTCTTAAGGACGTGTATATGGGGCTAAATTATGGCGAGGTCGCTGCAGCGGTATTCTGTGATCTTACCAAGGCTTTCGATTGCGTGGATCATAGAGTACTGCTGAGCAAACTTAAGGTTTATGGATTCAGAGGCACGTCATTTACTTGGATATCTTCTTATCTCTCAGACCGTCGGCAGGCAGTGTTATTCAACAACGAAAGATCCAGCCAAAAAGAAATTACATCTGGTGTTCCGCAGGGCTCTGTATTGGGTCCTTTACTGTTCTTATTATATGTTAATGATTTGTCAAAGTTGAATATATCTGGGGTATTCACGATGTTTGCTGACGATACGACCATTTTGTGGCGTGACACTGATCCCGATCGTTTGCAGAGCTGTGTCAGCAGAGACATTGTCAAAGTAAAAGAATGGTGTGATTCAAACTATTTAACGCTTAATGTTTCGAAAACAAATATTATATCCTTCAAATGCCAAATAAATCACATATCTTTAAATTCTGAGTCTATACAGAATTTACAGGTTGTGAAGTTCTTGGGATTATATATAGATTGTAAATTAAGGTTTGAACCACATATTCTTAATTTAAATAAGAAACTCTCTAGTGCATGTTACGCATTAAGAACGGTTGCTCGAGAGTTGGATGGTATTATGGCGAGGAATGTATATTTTGCGCTGATCGACTCTCAGTTGCGCTATGGTGTATGTTTTTGGGGTTCCTGTACTGATCAGTTGTTCAATATGGTGTTTGTTCTGCAAAAGCGAGCTATTAGATTCTTGTGTAATATTGGGTTTAGAGACTCTTGCGGACCTCACTTTATTCAACAGAGAATTTTAACTTTGGCGTGCATATATATCTTGGAATCAGTGTGCCTCATGCATGTAAAGTTTGGATTAGAAGTTGGCTCCGCACGTGCTTATAATACTCGTGCTTCTCATATAATGTCTCTACCCATACCCTCCTCTTCTCTAACTAAAAGATCTATTATATATGATAGCAAAAAGCTCTTTAATAATTTGCCATTAATTGTTAGAAGAATCACAAACAAAGAGCATTTTAGGAGAGAGGTGAAAAATTTATTAATATCAAAGGCCTATTATTCAGTGTCCGAGTATTATAACGACTCTTTTGTTTAGTGATTGTGTGTTTACTTGTATGTGTTTTATTTTTATATTTTATTTATTGTCACAATGGATTATTTTCTGCATATATCTTTTATTTAAGTGTATTTTTTTTATATTTAGAGTAGGTAATGTTTATTGGGTTATATTTTAAAATATTTTAATTATGCCTTTTGCAGATTTTAAATAACTTTTATGTGTTATTTTATGATTATTGGTGGTTTTTTATGGACCATCTGTACTTAGGTTAAGATGCTTTGATCATAAGTTGTATAAACTTGGATCAATAAAGCTATTTTTGACTTTGACTTTGAATACTTCAACTACCTGATTAATGTCAGTTTCCACTGAGAAAAAAGACCATCGACCTGACCAAGATATTCATTTATTTCACAGTAATCTGATTGGAAAAATTGACAAACTGTTATTTCAGTTTTGTCTTTGAGAGGTGCTACATACTGAATATCGTGAGTAATCTCAAGTGCAGATGGTAGTCACCAATAAGGATCAAAGGGGTAAAACTGGATGAACCTGATACAGCAGGGCAGGACTCCGCGAATATAAAATGTTACGCACCGCGTTAACTCTCTCGAATTTGAGAAAGTTCAGTGGATCAAGTAAGATTTCTGCAGACAATGAAGTGAGCCATATCAAAACTAGAGTATCATCTTCCCACTCCCATTCAATGAAAGGTACATTGAAATTGACAAATATTATATTTCGGGTAATTCCCAGGTTTTACAAACTGATATATAGCACTCTTGGTTAGAGTGGTGGAAAATTGACACACCTTATCGCCAAATTAGCATTCTGGAATTGTGTGTTCACCCAAACGTCCTCATATGGAAGCCCGAAATGGCCATAGAATCGCTACTAGAACACCACCACCACGTCGGCAGTTAAATTCAGTGCTATTGCGCCTGAGCACTGTATATTTAGCACTAAATAATTCCAAGGAATGAATTTCAACGTTCAGTCAAATCTCATATAAAGTTACTATTTCTATCATTGTTGCCACAAGTCAGTACAATAATCGTAAGAATCTAGTACAACTTACGAATTTCACACTTTTAATGGTTTTTTAATGATTGGATTTTTTTTTGTTACTTAAGTACCAACTTTAAACTTTTTTTTTATGTTAAATAAATATTTGTTCTAATTTTTATTGTTATTGAACCTGATTCATTCCAGTTGGATTTCTATAGTTTTATGTAACAACTGTAATTTATCCACAAAAATGAGGCTAATTATTATTCTGGGGAGGAATTTTATTTATTTACCTATTCAACAGTAATCCAATTAATTACCGGACAAGTCTAAAGTTTGCAGGCCTAGGTTCTAATTTTAGTGCTTATTTGTTGCTTATTGGTGTTGTGTAAATTATCTCTATCCCTTCTATCCCTTGGCCTGTTTGTAAATTGTATCTATGCCTAAATGTTTTTTTTACGATTGTTTAATTATTTTATATTTATTAACTTGTGAGTACTATATGCATTTATGTATTCTCTGCCATTGATTTAGGCTTGACATGTGGTCAAAGTTAAATGTTTAATTACTGTTCTTTGTCTTTTTAAATTCTACTAGCATACCTACTTATTGTTTTTGCTGCAGTCAACATGTTGTGTTTTCATATTTATTTCCAGTTCAGGTTTGTAGGTGAGTGTCCTAATGCCTTTTTGCACCAAAAAGCTTTTTTGGACTTTTGAATATGCATCTGATTAGATATTGACTCCACCAGTCTTTCAGAATTTAAGTGTATCTTAGTGGGAAAGCTCTTGGATGAACAAATAAATAAATAAATAATCTGTCACATGACAAGTTAAATGAACACAGTAATTTGGACGAGAGGAATACACAATATTAAATTCTCATTGAATTCGCCAGATTTCTTGTTTCCATCTTTTTTTTTGTGTCCATGCGTGTTTCATGTTTTTCAACAAAAAAGTGCTCACTTATAAACTTACATGTAAACTGATGCCATTTATTTATAGTTTTATAGAAAACCAATATTGTTACAAGATAATCCTGTTTCTAATAACAATTAGTAAAAAAGAAACAAGGTACTGTTCAAAATGTTAACTCACATCAAGAGACAAACCATACATTTAAGAACAAGCTAGGATGGAGAGTAAAAAAGAACCATATAGATATAGACCATATTTTAGTTGCCCTCTGACTGACATAATAGACAAGTAGGTATATTAAATAAATAACCCTTTAATATATTATTTGTATTACACATTATTTGGTAAATAAGTTAAATAAGGACTTGAAGTTAAAACTGGGATTGAGTACATGAACAACACAAAATTACGATCCAATTAAACCATGGATTTCAGTCAAACTCATAATTATCCCTTTATGGCCAATTCTGTTTCAAGAATCTGGTTCTGATCAAATAAAATAAAATAAAGAAAAACACATCTAAAAAGAAAGATGGATAAAGGAAGCTCTGTTCTTAACCTAACCTATAATATTTTAAGTCGATGATACAGGGACCGCATTTCTATTATTTTCTAGCTTTTGTGGTTGTTTTTGTTCTTATTTCCTATTCCCTTTATCTATAGTTAAAAAATGTCAAAATTAAAACAAAAGTGTTACCCAGGCAAACAGTTGTTACCTGTCAGTTTTAATTCCATTATTTAAATCCCTCTCTACCTATGAGTTTTAGATCATGTTCAGCCAATTCAACCCTGAAAATTAGATGACTGACTTGAAATGTCAAATTGGATCAAAATTTCAATTTGGACTGTAGATTGTAGATAGTGACTTTCAAGTGGATGTAACTGCATCCGATCAGCTAGATCAAAAAAAAACTTCACACTGTAAATATAATTGACTTGCAAAAATAACTTTACTTCACTTGTATGGCTTCTCTCATGAATTCTATTAATGTTGCTTTTGTTTTAGTTTTCATTGTATGTTTTGCACTTAAATAAGCATCATTGCAAATGTAAACATATAAACACGCTAAATTTTCAATTTTGAAATGTATATATGACAAACACTTCTGAATTATTGATCAAACAACATATATTGATAAAATAGCAAACCAAAAAAGGATACTCCAAGGCATCTTCAGGCTTATCTACTTCTTCGTAAAGATTTACCAACACTCTTGTTAATGCATCCATAACTCCATTTTTCTCCAAGTATTTACGAAATTCTTCACGCTTGCCTTCTGACGGCTAAAACTTAAAATTTATGAACTGGCATAAGGGAAAATTTCGAAAACATACCTTGTAAGACGGATTTGCAGCACTCATGTTTTTGATTTTAGTTTCAGCAGAGCCTTTGGGTTTAGTATAGATTTAAGATTAGTATTAACAGTATTAACTAACTATGAAATATATTTTCACTTTGACAATGACACTAACTAAATACGCGGCCGACTTCCTAAAATATTTTGGAATGAATATTTGAATATTATTGAATATTACAGGGTTACAGGAAAACACAATAAAAAAAATTAATGCAGGTTTCTTCTTCTTCTCCTCTTCTACTTGGATATTGGCTTCTGGTCCGGAAGGGCAATGTGCCAGCCCATTCTAGAGGTGTACAGGAAAAAAAAGTTGCCGGGACCGTACAGCGTCAAACTAATATATATGACGAAAAATCACACCTTTTCAGTGTGTTTTCTCACCGCAAAAGTCATGATTCCAGTACAATTTATTGGTTGCTTGGCACCATGCAATAACTACGACCCGTCCTAGGAGGAGAATATAACATTTCGGTCCTAATTCCAACACCATTAACATCTAGCCGGACCGTTCAACTCTCCAGCATTTGAACATTCGAACATCGGAAGTAATATTGCGCATGCGTATTTAATATTTTATTAACTACAAATACTACCTGTAAATAATTGTGTCTGTGCATCATTGTTAGAAAAATGTAGGATTGGATTGTCGTACTGCAATTTTTTTTTTGTTTCCTGATTTTGGGTATGCCTTGGGTTAGTTTTGGTTAGTTCCTGTTCATTGAGCCCCCGCCATGCGTGAAGTGAAATATTAGTTTAATGATAAAAAATTTGGGTTAAGAGCCTCAAAATTGCAAGACGCGGCAAACTGATCATAAAAATATAAAATGCGCATGCAACATTCCGTTCGAATGTTGGAAAGTTAAACGGTCGGGCTAGATGCAAGTAACATTTTGACTAGTCGCTAGGTCGCGCCGGTCTAAAATCGTTCCCGACACGATTGTGTTTGTATTGAGGATACACGTGCAAGCTACTGTATATTTCGTAAAAAGTGCATCCAAAGTACGGGCACGTAATACAATAAGTAATATTTCACTTTTCGTATGGCCCTCCGCTCGCTGCCGCTCCCTACGGGGGCTCAAGAAAAGGAAACTAACGGGGCTAACCCAAACGTAACCCAAGACATACCCAAAATCAACAAAAAAAAACTGTTTAGAATCTTAACCGTAAAAAAAATAAATAAAAAAGGCAACGGGGTTTGATCCCGAGCCGCCGGCCGCCGCCGATATCCAGGGAACGGAGACCAAACCATCTAAACCTCTAGACCACCACGGCTTATACCACAAATTGATTGTATCACGAAGACATAGCGCGAATACAATCGCTCGAGTCATCGCCACATACACTAGATGGCGCTGGAGTCGTAAGAGAGAGAGAGGGAGGCGTCGCACGCCGTATTTCGTCATCGGGAACGATTTTAGACCGGCGCGACCTAGCCGCTAATAACTTTTTGTGGTTTCCGTAGTTACGTAATAAACTTCAAGCTCCCTCGATTCAAAACTTGATATCGTCGCATAATAAGTTTAATAATATTATTATGTTGAGTTTAAATTTAAAACACCAGTTTTATTTAGAGTAATTGGCTCTATTTTTATAATAGGTATTCTAATTAATTCCGATCGGATAAAAAAGAGTATGTGCAACTCGTAAGAAAAGCACATTCCTCGACTCACGTGTTGCTAGCCTCAGCTGCGCCTCGTCCATCAATTACCACAGTCATCCAGGAATATTTTGTTTTTCCTACTAGTTACACAATGTACTATTACACATGATTCTTGTCTTGATAAAGAAATTTGCAAACATAGAGGTCAACTCAGTATCTTCTCTTTTCACACTCATACGGTACTATGCTATATTAGCTGCTTCTGATGGGTGCAGTAACGTCACTTTAGAGTACTGTTTATTCTTCACGCATGGCCCTCTGCTCGCTCCGGGGCGCAACCAAACAGCTCTAACTCAAACTAACCCAAATTTACAAAAAGAATAAATTGACTTGACCGCAGATAAAGTGAAAATGACGTTAACCCACAAATCAGAAGCGGCTAATATAGCATAATAAAATGCGTTTCGCGTAATACGATCCTTTACTGTCATACGCTACTATGCTATTTTGGCCACTTCTGATTGGTGGGTTAACGTCACTTTAAAGTACTGTTAACTCTTCACGCATGGACCTCCGCTGCCTCCACTCGCTCTGGGGCTCTACCAGACAAAACTAACTTAAACCATCGGCCAATTACCTGAAACTAACCCAAATGTACAAAAAGGAACAACCTGAATAAAACAAACAAAACATGTCTTGCCCCCGACGGGAATTGAATGCAGGACGTCTACATTTCAAACGCAGAATCTGACCACTAGACTAACTAGACCTGGTGGAACAAATTGACTGGACCGCAGATAAACTGAAAGTGATGTTAATCCACCTATCAGAAGCCGCTCTAGGGAGAGCACACCCGTCCCATCCACCTTTACGTTTCGCGCCATGTCTTCGTGATGCAACCAATTGTTTGTAAGTCCGCAGATGGTCTGTCTAGGGGCCTGCATGGTTAGCCTTCACTTCGGCGACCCAAGTTCAAATCCCGTCGGTTTTTTTATATATTTTTTTAAGGTTATACTTCTAAACAGTTTTTTTTCTTGATTTTGGACATGTTTTGGGTTAGTTTTGCTTAGCAGTTGGTTAGTTTCCTTTTCTTGAGCCCCCGTAGCGAGCGTAGCGAGCGGAGGGCCATGCGTAAAGTGAAATATTACTTGTTGTAATATGTGCTCGAACTTCAAAAATGTTTTTTAGAGTGATTTTCGAACTTAGGAGTTTTATGTGATATATTGTGTTAATTAATTGTTGATTGTTCTTATTTTCGATCTTAGAAATTTTAAATATGATATTATAAATCTCAATTATTATTATTTTTAATGTTAATTTATTCATTTATTGTTTATAAGATGAGATATTGTGATAATAGGTATATATTTTGTGTAAGCTTTATTAAAATGTCCCTAAGGTGCATATACAGATGCTCTGCATCTAAGTGCAATATTAAAAAATAATTTTTCTATTTTATAGTAGTACTCATATATTTAGAAATATTATAATTTTGTAAATTTTTATAATTTGTTTTAATAAATGAAAAATGAAATGAAATGAAACTTTGTCAGCACTTTCTACGATATATTTTGCTTTATATAACTAAAAACGAGGATATATTTAACAAAAGCGAAACGAAGATATATTTAACAAAAGCCGTATGGATGGGTGGGTGGGACGGTTGTGCTCTCTCTAGAGTCTAGTGTGGTGAAAGAACCATTTGTTCCACTATTACGGTCGGAGTTTGCAAACATTTTCAACTCTTGCATCTTATTCTGAGGTTAAATAAAGAAATGGACATATAATATATATGCAAAACGGAACTGTCATAATAAATTTTCGATTATCCTTATAGCCATTGTAGACGCCGATTATACTTGCGTCCACGATACACATCCCATACAGCACACCAAATCAAGATTACGATGTGTTCGCATTGTGACGATGTAGCTAGATGCAGACACAGGGTTGCACAATTCTACGATGTAAATGTGCTACGTTTACACATTTCAGGTACGCACGTATGCACAAAGGTTAAACGTCCGCCTCACAATGTAGCCACAGTATACCATTTACATATACACAACTTAAATGATCCACAGTGTGTTATCGGCTGCACAGTGATTGTGTATTATGCTTAAACTCTGCTTACACATGGCATTTGTCCTTCTCAATTTGAACGTAAATATACTATTCCGTGTATATGTAGCTCCGTCGCCCCATGTATACGCCCTGTCAAAGAAACCAATTTTTCATGAGCTACTTCAGGAAAATAAAAGTTTTGCCGCCTGACCTTTATTCGTTCTCAAAACAGGTATTTTAAAAAAATAATTAATATTATGGTTTTTTGAGAACGAAAGAGCGGGCAGCGAAACTTTTATTTTCCTGAAGTATCTGTCTGAAGAAAAGTTACTTTAAGATTGTTCTTTTTTTCTTTCCACATAATATACAAAGAGTGGCTAAAATATAGAACAATTTCATTTAACAATCAGGTATTGACTTTTTAGAAAAATGCTCGATCACGTCAATTATAATTTCTCTTCCGTTTTTTTTTTGCATCAGAAAGAAAATATACAGGGTGTTTCCAAAAAGGAGATTTGAAGTCAAATTTTTTTTTATATGAAACTATTTTTTAAAATCCAATTTTGAATTCTGCGTCAAATTCTATGTATAATTCACGTAGCATACTGTAGCACTTTCCTGTCTTAATTTTTAATAGCCTATCGATTGATGGCAACTTCAATATCTCCAAAACAGTTAGATATGGAGTATAGGTTCATGCTACATGAATTATGCGTAGAATTTGACGAACAATTCAAAATTGGAATTTATGTAATAGTGTTCCATTTAAAAATAAATTAAGTTTGATGTCAAATCTGCTTTTTGACACAACCTACATAATTTCTTTTTAGAACAAAAAAGCAGAACAAAAAATTAAAATGGACGTGTAGGAGCATTTTCCTAAAAAATCAATACCTGATTTTGAAACGAATTTGTTCCATATTTTAGCCGCTCACTTTATATAGTTACTACTACGGAACGCTATCAATTGGTGCAACAGAAAGCAGAAGTAGGAAAACACTAGAAAATGACAGCTTTTACAAGAATATTAAAATGTATTGAAAATATTCAAATAACATAGTAAAAACGCAAATATATCTTATGCTATACAGTGCCAGCCTTTGTTGCAGCTCAGCAGCTCTCTTTTCAGCCATTCTTCGTTTTTTGAAACAAAAAAAAAAAACCTCCAGTCGGTTGGTTGCTTGTCGTAACCATTCGCAGACCGCCACGTCGCTTTGGAGCTCAAATTTGGCAAATTGGGTATTGGACAAGAGTCTTTCATCAAGTCACTGCAATAATACAAAAAAGTACCTATAAGCTGAGCACAAAAGATCAATTGTTATGATTGTAACTGTAAATACTCTGAAGGATGTTCAAATTCTAATTTAATAAAAGTAAATGTGCAGAACATTATACGCCGTGATACCCAATGACCTTTGATTGTGCATTTCCTACAACATCCATACCCGGTGTGGCCTTTGAGCTATATATGAACGAGCCGGTGCCGGTGCATCGCAAATGTAAGCATCCATTACGATTTTATATGTAATTCCTGAATCTATAATTCCATTATTTACGAGTTCCACGTTTTCCTTTACAAAATTAGACAAAAATAAAGAACAAGACTCTGGTTTGTTATTTCCGTGATATATTTTTAGCACTTTATTGATTTAAAGTGTTCCAAAAATAATAAAATTGGGCAGTTACGGTTTGATAAAAAAAAAAGAACCTTAAATTGACATGCATCAAAGGGTGTTGAACATTTTTGTATCAAAAATCAGTGTAGCGATAATCGTTACTCGATTTCCATGACCGCCTAGGTATTCTATAATAAGAAAGTGCATACCACCCCAGAACTTTACAAATGGTAAAATGACTACTACCTGCTAACACATGAGATACAAATGGCCAGCATGCTAACGCTCTGCGCTGGCATTGTTCCATCTCCCTCGAATGTAGAAACGACAACACACAACTGCAGAGTGTATGTTATTACACTGTACTATTACTTTTACGTGGTGTATACACAAAATTTTACTTAAAGACATAATCACCACACTAATGATTTAAACTTTGTCAGCATCCTGTACGAACGTTAAATTTCAAAATTCTAACGACCCAATTAACTTTACGTTATTATAGGTACATAAAAATGTTAGGTAGAAATCCAACATATTACATTAAACCATTGTAAGCATCATGTAGGGACCTATACGGACGTTAAATTTCAATAACATTCCAATGATCCATCTGCACTTTGTATAAATATGTTAAGAATCTTAGGTGCATAGGGTTAGTTTGGGTTATAAATATTATTAAACATTGTAGCTTCAATATTAATGGTACCTAGGAGTAATAAAGTATTTATCAATTTTTACTATACCTTATAATCGGTTTCAAAGTGCACAGAGACACACACACTTCCGCGTCTTCCCAAATGATAAAACAAAAATGGCTGCTATGATGTGGATGTACTACCCCACTTTTATAGAGGAAAGAGGATACACATGAGATACACATGCCCGGTATGCTCACGCTGACGCTTCTTGAATGGTAGAATGTAGATACGACAAGACACAACTAAAGAGTCTATATATAGTTCTTTGTATCATGTGTGTATATCGCACTTTTACGTGGTGTATGCAGTAGGTACAAATATTGCATAAAGCATCACACATACATATAACTTAAACCTTGTAGGCATCATGTACGGACGTCAAATTTCAACATTCTAATGATCCATCTTTACGTTATATAAAAATGTTTAAAATCTTAAGTGCATACGGTATACAATTATTAAACATTATATCACATAATTCTATCAACATAAACATAGGTGTATCTCATATGTGTACGTCGGTACTAGATCAACAATTAGTTTCATTATTACATATTTTGTTTCTCACGTGTATATCTTGTAGAGACGTAATTTGAATTGGACGTGCTGTATGGGATATAACGGTATGCTGATTTCTGGACTTGAGTTTAACATTAGACTCTAGTGCTAGCGGCGAATCACGAACTCACCGTTTGTCCGATCGACTTTGTCCGACCCGTTGCTTTCTTACGTTACGTTTCCATGTCTTCGTGATGCAACCGGTTGTGCGACTCGGGCACGGCACAGTTGATATATGCGCGGTGACTCGAGTTCAAACCCCGCCGGTTTTTTTTTATTTTTTTTTAAGGTTTTATTTCTACTCAGTTTTTTTCTTGATTTTGGGTATGTCTTGGGTTAGTTTTGGTTAGCACTTGGTTAGTTTCCTTTTGCTGAGCCCACGTAGCGAGCGAAGCGAGCGGAGGGCCATGCGAAAACTGAAATGTTAGGCGCAATTCACACTGAACGGACATCAGGCGAGGATGTGGCAGGGACGACGCAAGGACGTTGCGGAAACGTGACGCGTGCACTGTACACAGAAGGGGCGGGATAGTGACGAGTAAAGTCAGTCAATAGAGTTTTTATCTACAAGTCTGGTTACCGACTAGATTGAAAAATGGATTTTTAAGTAATGATGAAGATGATGAATTTGGTGTACTTGGCTAATTTGCAAAAAAAGAAGACTTTGGGTTCATGCATTGTGGCTGAAGAAGGGAAAAACGGGTGGACCCTGGGCACTTCTGTTACAATAATCTGAAGGACTATAATCATATAAGCATGAAAATTTCCCAATTTCCTCACAAAATTGAATATTAAATTCAATATCGCCCCGCATTTTGACTACGCAACAAGTGACAACGGACAAGTCTCTTCCTGTACGCCAAGAGAGACAGCAAAGAGCCGTGGCTAGGGCGGTATGGCGTCTGTTCGCGCCACGCCCCCTCTGTCTACATTGGACCATCTAATTACATAGAAGAGACGCGGAAGAAGGATCATAAGTCTACTTACGTCTAGAGAATATCCCATAACTCTCACCAGCATGCATAAATTCACTTTTCGCAGGTCTTCCGCTCGTTCCTCTCGCTACGGGGGCTCAAGAAAAGGAAACTAACCAAGTGCTAACCCAAACTAACCCAAGACATACTCTAAATCAAGAAAAAAACTGTTTAGAAATATAACCTTAAAAAAATAAAAAGAAACCGATGAGGTTTGAACTCGCGTTGCCGAAGTGAAAGCTAACCATGCAAACCTCTAGGCGATCAGAGGCATACAAACGATTTGTTACATCACGAAGTACATGAAAACAGTTGACTGCTGCGAGTTATGAGATAGTCGCTAGACATAAATCATAAGTCTGTGCTACGTCCTCGCCTGACGCCCGTTCAGTGTGAATTGCGCCTTACTTGTTATAAATACGTGCCCATACTTTGGATGCACTTTTTACGATATATTTTGCTTTATCTAACTAAAAACCAGGATATATTTAACAAAAGACGTATTATAGTGGATATACAGCAGTTTGCATGTGTTTCTGCGAATAAATTTCACTGGATTCTGCATTCCGAAGTGAACGTAAGGGATAACGGGTCGGACGGTCAACCGGTAGGTCCGTGGTCCGCCGCTAGCGCTAGTGTTAGCCCGCCTGCGCAGCTACGTCATTTGGGAGCAAATGTCTCTGTTTGACGCTGTCATAGCCGGGTATAACACTACATAATGTGAATCATAAAGAATAATGTCAAGAGATGAATTTGCTAAAATACTCCGGTTCCGCTGGCCGCCAGCGGAAGTTTCGCCCCAGTACCAAAGTTTCCTAAATAAAATATTATTTAGTAAACTTTTCCGAAAGCGACAAATTTTCAGAATGTCAAAGTCCAATTCTCGTCTAAAAGTCGTTAAAAAAAAGCAATATTATCATGACGTGGCAGCCGCGCCCTCCTCTTGCTGAATATTGAATGCGTATTTTTCGCACTAGCCCGGTTGCATTGTTCAATTTCCTATTCGGCTAGCACAGCTTAGTGCGCTAATCGTGTAAGAAACGGAGGTCTCAGTTCCCTACGGGGTTAACGCACTGATTTGGGCACCTGGAATGCGCTGTTATATAGTATTTCACTAGTCACATGGCCTTCCGCTCGCTACGGGGACTCAAGAAAAGGAAACTAACCAGGTGCTAACCCAAGACATACCCAAAATCAAGAAAAAAAAACTGTTTAAAAACTTAACCTAAAATAAAAATAAAAAAGCAACGGAGTTTGAACCTGGGCCGTCGCGCTAGCCGAATAGGAAACGGAAAAAAGCAGCCCGGTTTGTTTTGATGTTTCGACTAAATCGGATAAATAAACATATTATAGGTTATTAGTTAGTTAGTTTTTTGTTATGGGCTTCGCGGTTGCGAATTTACCCAGATACGACCTTGGTGCACAGGGATACTATTTTTAGAACCCCCAGTATGTCGAGTATGTACTCCTTGAGGCTCAGACATATTCATGCACGGCTTGTTTTAAGGTTCGAACACCACCGGCCGGACATTCACACACATTTAAATCTTGTGCATGCACGGTTAGAGTCTTATGCAAAGGGGCTTCACACAATGCAGATATAACCAGCCCCGATCTCCTTCAGATCATTACGTGCAAGAATCTTGAAGAATCTTCGTAGGAATCGACCCTACATTAAGCGACCCACCCTAAACATCACTGTCCTAACCGGCCACGACTTCCCTTTCGAACCAACGCGGCCCCCAACGCTTTCTTCCGCGAATCACGTGCACTTCCCGTGCGAAGTCAGGTTAGAAAACCAGACTCCCTTCCCACGTTCGAACACCGGCAACTCCAAAGCGGAAGTCTATATTATAGGTTATTAGCTGACCCGGCGAACTTCGTACCGCCTAACAGTCAATGAATGTGTTGTTAGCTTTTAGCTAAACTTAATTTAGGATTTTAATTTCAATAGTTTAATAGGATAATATATATAAACAAAATAAAAATTCAATAAAAGTAGAAAAATACAGTAAAATCATTGCGCCTCCAAAACATCTCGAATCATTGCGCAGATCTTCCAATGTTCGGTCAAGTGCTTCAAATGCTCGTTTGTGTGCCATTGTGCATTCGTCGATCTGGAATGATTGAGACCAATCGATTTGACAGTTGTTGTCATTAATTCTCTATATTTTTGTTTAAATTTCGATTCAAGTATTTTCTATTTATTTCACTATTTTCCGTTGAATTTCTATTCTATAATGTGTAGTATGTCACTGACTTGCAGTGGACATCAATTATTACAAAAAAGCTATAAGCATGAGTGACGTGAGCTGTCAATTGCGGAAGATGGCGGAGTTCCAAATTTAGTTTATTTGAAAATTAATTTTTTGGACAATTTTTCTGATATTTTAATAGTTATTCTGCTATTCGGGGTGGAGACAAATGTAATAAATCAAAAATCATAAAAATCGGTTTAGCCGTTCTTGCGTTATAAGTGGTTTAACTAACCCGACTTTTTTTATACATATTTCCGATTTCCGTTTTAAGCAGTGTTGCCAGAGCGGCAAAGCCAAAAATCGCTACAACCTGGTGTGAAAAGTCGCTACTTTGTCGCTACTTTCTTCTGACGCAGAAAGAGGCGTAGTATACTAAAAAAAAAAAAAACGTGTTTTTTACAGAATAGGATTTTTTATTTTCCTGCATAAAATTGGAAGGGAAAAATAGTTAATAAAAACGTAGGAGAAACAAAATAGTGTTTTTACTAAAACTAACAACTAACACATCAAAAACTAATTTAATTAGTCACTACACAATAAGAAAAACGTTGGACAAAATACAAAACCAATCATTGTTGTATTTTGATTATCATATATTAGTTAAAGATTGATTAGCAGTTGGTGTAAAGTACACTGCCTATAGGTCCTCAATTATCTTGAATATCAAGATAAATACGATAATTCCAAATCGCAAAACAGTGATTAACAAAACTTCCTAACCTAATTCGAAAAAGTCGCTACAAATAGGCTTGTTTTTGTAAATCGCCGCTATGTCTCACAGTCATCAAAAAGTCGCTATTTTCGCGACAAGTCGCTACGAATGGCAACACTGGTTTTAAGGCGGAGACAAATCCAATAAATCAAAGATCATAAAAATCGATTCAGCCGTTCTTGGTGTAACTAACCCGGCCTGGCTTTATATACAGAAAAAAATACACCAAAAAAACATTCAACATTATGGAATTTTTTTTATTATTAGTTTCTCAGAAAATGTTATTTCTGATAAAAGTTGATGCCTGAAAAAAAAATTAATTTTGACAATGCTAAATTAAGGATAAGTTATACAGGGTACTTAAAAAATAAAAAATTTAAGTTAAAAAACAAAAATTTTGGAATATCGGAAAATCTTCTGCAGAAAAAATAAAGTTCCTATTAAGGCAAAAATAAAATTCAATTACCATTTTTTCCAAAAGTGCACTGTTGCGGAGAAAATTCATGACAATTATTGAAAAAGATGCGAAAAACCGTGTTTTTCTTAATTTTGTTCTTAATTTTTTCAGCAACATCTTAATAGGAACTTTATTTTTTCTGCAGAAACTTTTCCGACATATTTTAATACTTATTCTGCTATTCTAGGCGGAGACAAATCCAACAAATCAAAGATCATAAAAATCGGTTGAATAATTGTGATTGATGAACAACAAAGTATCTAAATTTTTATGTTTAAGCTGGTTTCTTTCCTTCGTCATGATATCACCTGCCTTGGAAAAAATTGTTTCGACTATCGATAGCTCTTTATAAAACTATCGATTGTTCAGATAGTTGATTTACTATCGATGTTTAAGCAGCACTAAGTACGGATGACTGATCGACCGAATGATTTGGAAATTTTGGAATGATTGATACCAATCGATTTGACACTTGTTGTCATTTATTCTCTATAATTTTTTATATTTCGATTCTAGTCTTTTCTATGTATTTCTATATCTTTCTAGATATGAATATGCTACTTTCCCACTATTTTCCGTTGAATTTCTATCCTATAATTTGTAGTAGATATGTCACTGACTTGCAGTGGACATCAAATATAAAAAACTAAAATCGTGCCTGACATGAGCTGTCAATTGCGGAAGATGATGGAGTTCCAAGCCTAATTTATAACTAATTTTGTGTATCATTTTTTATCCGAGAATTTTTTCGATATATATTAATAGTTATTCTGCTATTCGGGGCGGAGACAAATCCAACAAACCTAAGATCATAAAAATCGGTTCAGCCGTTCTTGAGTTATAAGTGGTGTAACTAACCCGACTTTGTTTTATATATATAGATAACGCATGTATGTAAATACGTGCTACGCTTGCAGTAGGTATTTTCCAAGAATAATCAACTAGAGAAGGATAATAACTTCCCACAGAGTCTATGTTCACATACTAGCGCCGCGTGCCCCGCGGTCCCCTCACCCACATAGTCGTCCATGTGACGTTGCCGCACGACGAACGGCCCAAGAATGATAAACTAACGATTTATTATTCTTGCGAACGGCCTTCGTTTCGCCATTGCTGTCATTGCACCTTCTATGTTTTCGTTGTGTTTTTAGTTTTTTAGTGATATTTTCGGATGTTTTAAAACCATTGATATATGTGCTTTGAACACTGACAAACTTGATACTTATTATATTTTTCGTTTGATCCTAAAGAAAATCCCATAAATCGAGGATTAAAGCAGATACCATAGTGCTTGTTTTGCAGAATATTTTTCAGTGTAGTGTTTTTATTGATTTTTTTTTATTAAATAAGGTAGGAACAACTTAAGTTATTTTTAAATGTAAGCAAGTGTGTGGGAGAAATAGTAATTTGATTACAAATATAATGGGAGAAATCATAATATTTTACCTAATATTGTAAGGGTTTATAATCCCCTCCCCCCCCCCCCTCACCCTTAAATAAGGCCTTGCCGCTGTGTGGCGTATCTTTTAATATTGACACTTGTGTCAATTTAAACTAGAATCGAAGAGTGCGTATTTTGGAAATAACCGCCCGAGTTCTTCCACCTGACGAGTCCTGGGCTTGCGCGCGCATCACAACGTTTACATTTGTATTTTTGTCACACCGACCCGTTAGCACCTCGCTACGGCGGCGCAACCAACAAAAACTAACCAAAATTAACCAAGGTATGACCAAAATGAAGAAAAAACTTTCTACAAACATAACCTTTAAAAAGAACATGTCTTGCCACTGGAATCGAACCCGCGCCGCCGTATCAGAAAAGCATCTAACCACTGAGCCCCGGCTCGCTAAAAGCAATTTCCTGGGCCATAAAGACATCTATTTGTCAGAAATGTGTTTATAATGCCCAGGATTCGTCAGGCAGGAGCACTCGGGCGGGTATTTTCAAAAAAAGGTCTGCAAGAGTGCTTATAGAAGGAAATGCTAAATGAGTAATTTTTTTCTTCAAAATATAATATATTATGTACATGGATTGATGAATATGAATAGACAAACATTAACATTAAGATTTGACAGCGATAAAATGATCTAAAAATAATAAGAAAAACAGAAACGATACAGTTACACAGGACTTTGATATCAGAAATATTTTCACAATTTGGTTATTTTATATTTTACATAGTGTAGTTATCGTGGTATGTCTATATCAATATCTGCTAATAATTGGTCACATTACAGAAGTAAATATATTTTTAAGCTTACCTAAGGTTATTGTATTAATATTTTTGCTAGAAATTTTGAATGAAGGCATTGTACCAAATAGATTGCAAACTCGATAGTAAAAAAATCGAAGATAAATCTTATAAGTTAGTCGTTTTTTAACGTGTTAAAAACGAGTCAGTAGTTTTTGAAGTTAGCTTGATCCAAAAAGTTAATCCTAATAGATATTCTAATCCAGGATATAGCAGAGTTTAGCTAGTCTAGTAGGTGTTGGATTTGGAGACTATTTTAATCGGCTGTAAAATTAAAATAATGAGCAGGATTCAAGAATTGAACCGTTTTGATTACAGACACATTTGTACCCTCGTTGAAGCTTCTAGAATTGCGATTGTCTTTTAAAGATTCAATGTGACCATACCATGTCTGAATATTTCGCCTCCGCAAGTATTGGCAGGCGCGACACGATAACTACATTTTCGTATGGTTATTTTGTAAATTACATATATGTGAATGAAAACTTAATTCGGTCCAGTATCACATTATTTTAATTTTTAAATCTGTAATAAAGCATTTTATAAGCGTTTTATTTAAAAAAATAATTCCCAGTTATACTTTCGAACAGTAAGTACGATCTTCCCAGTAATATTCAGTTTTTTTGATAACATTGGGATGACCGAATGCAACTTCCATAAATTACATATCCAGAAAATGGCTCGAAGACTAGTTCCGCTCTTGTTTGTTCACCAAATTGGAACATATAAATATTCACCACCCTTTTGGGTTCATTTCAAAATTGCGTCACTCTTAGGATAAAAATTACATCATCTAACCAGTAAAAGGACTGCTGCAGATCACCCTCGCATAAGTATGGAACTCTGCTCCAGGACAGTACTTCAAACTTCGAAGGAATTAGTACATCTTCTACAATACTTTGCACTTGTTCTTCAAAAGAATTGCCTTTGATGGGAAGCAACTGTTGTGGTTTGTGATCAGATGAACCTGAAGAAAAAATATTTAGTAATTTCAATTTCAAAATATCAACCCTCTAATTGTGTTCATTGCCAACAAATAATATAATAGATAATTTGATTACAAATATAATTGCTAAATATCATGGTAGGGTAAAGAGACCCGACATGCTGAATGGGTTCAATCATATTTTAAATAGATACCTACTGAAAAGGATTCTACATTCCATTTAAATATTTACCAGCTTTGAAATTACTTGCTTTGATTTTTGTGAATCAGGAAATAAAATTAAATGCAGTATTTAAGAAGTTTTATTGAAACAATTTATAAAAAAATATGAGGAAAGCGAATTTTTTTCGTGGCAGTGGCAGACACACACAATATGTCCAATACCTATCTTTAATAGTTATCGATAAAATGTCGATTTTTTCGTATTGGTACCATGTATTCGACATCACAACATTTTTTTTATGTTAGTGGCACACACACTAAAGGAAGATCCTATGGCGCTCGACGAGCGTGCGAAGATGTTGATTGACACAGTTCTTGAATAGTTGTAGGTTGTAATTAGGGGGAAATAGATGTCCTTGGAGTGAGTTCCACAGTGATGCAGTGCGCCAGACAAAGGAGTCCTTTTAAAGCGATATTCTAGGTGTTTCCAGTTGTACAACGAAAGGGTGCGCTCTTGCCGTCTATCGCGATCGTCTGACAGGCGTTGCTGGGGAGGGGATGATGCTGACCAAATCCTGGGAACATCTGCAGTGAAAACATCTGTAAAACAGGGATATCTCAGCTACATGTCTGCGGATTTCTAGACTATTCAGATCCGGGGTCAACTCCGGGTCGCCAACGGGACGTACAGCTCTCTTCTGAATGACACCCAGTGGGTTTAGGGTGTGCTTAGGTGCGGCAATATTTTAAGCAGGGTCTTATTTGCGATTTGTACAGCAAGAGCAGCTGCTGCGGTATATACAGTTTTTTTGGTGTAAAATAGCGCGCCAAGCTTCTGCGAGGCTGATTTTGCGATGTTAGAAACGTGGTTATGCCAGACATATTGCTGTTGACCGAGACACCCAGTAGTCCGATTGACGAGGATGAAGGAATGATCGATCCTGCCATAATGTCAGGGCCCACCGTATTGGCTTTCTTGGTAAACGTGGCTGCTTCGGTTTTTGCTGCATTGAACTGGACTAAACTCCTGTCGCCCCATGTTCGAACCTTCTCCAGATCTTGATTAATTATTGTAATGCTATTCTCTGCGGTGATAAGTCTTAGTCGCTGGTAAAAGTTTATCTTATCTAAATTGGAAGATAATGGTACTGTCATATGCCAAACGGTAAACAAGATTATTGGTTTCCGTCAGCAGGTCATTAATATAGATCAGGAACAGAGTTGGTGAAAGTATTGCGCCCTGATGCACTCCCGTATTAATGGTGAATGTGTCTGAGATGTCTCCATTAACTGCAACGTGCAGAGATCGGTTCTTAAGGATACTGGCATGCCAGCTGCAGAGAGAGGCTGGCAGTCCGAAGGACGGCAGTTTGTTGAGCAATCCGTCATGACAAACTTTGTCAAATACCTTCGAT
>MU182064.1:0-14777 GCA_016904865.1 Pissodes strobi
TAAATAAATTTTTTCAATCTCCAACGCCTCTCACTTAAAAAAGGTATACGTGGCAAGAGTTGATTTGAGCAGTCGTTTTTGAGATAACTGGATTTAAATGTTTGATTTCTTACTCAAACGGATCATTGCATTGCATTGTATTGCCATACATACATTGCCACATCAAAAATTACAAAAACAAGTTAAATGTGCTATAATTTTATACTCGAGTAAAAACAGTCAATAAGAGATTTATCAACAACAAAAGTTTATGAAAGAAAAATGCTTTCAATATATGTTCAAAATGACCTCCATTTTCGTATGTACAAAGATTAATACGTCGTAAAAAATTAAATTGGACTCTCTGGAGCATTTCGTCATCATTTTTCAAAGCGTCAATACTAGTTTGAATACGTCTCCTTAATTCATCTTCTGTATCTACTGGCCTACTAGAATACACAAGGTTTTCATAGTTCCCCACAAGAAATAATCCATCGAACTCATGTCAGGGAATCGAATTTGCGGGTGCATCATTACCTCAACCTATCCATCTATTTGGATACTGTTCGCTCAAATAATTACGCACGTTTAACATAAAATGTGGAGGAGCACCGTCATGCATAAACCACATTCCTCTTCGAAGTTCCAAGGGCAAGGGATCTAATAAGTCTGGCAATTCGTTTTGCAGTTGTTCCAAATAATTTGTCCATTTAGTCGAAGTGTAAAATGACAGGATCAATTATGAAAGTGTCTATGATTCCTGCCGACACATTGATATTAAACTCATGCTGATAATGGGTTATTTCAGTCGCATGAGGATTTTCTTCAGCATAGACATGTTCATTGTGCAAATTAGTTATGCCACTCCTCGTGAAAGAGGCTTCATCTGTGAGCAACTAAACCGGCAATAACCTAAGTGTGCTTCAAAATTACCCTTAGCTCTAAGCCCAATCGTCTGCTGCTGAGTTTTGGATTTTCTTCAATCCGATTTAGAATATCTTCCTCAACCTCCGGAGTTCTTACCGTACCTACGTGCACGACCATAATTAATAGAATATGGTAATAAGCAAATCGGTTTCACGAAGACGTCTTTCAACTGCCGCGAAGGTTTTATGATTTGGTAAGCGACGATTCGGAAATCTTTCACTATATACTCTGCAAGATTCTAAACCATTTGCTTGGCAATATCCAAAAACAAATACCTTATTGGTCATTTCTTCGTTGGTATACTGTACGGCCTTGACGAAAATAAATTTGCAAATTGTTTGATAATTTACCGGCTCTTGTTAATTCTCTTTCACGATAAACACCGACAAAAGAGCAACAATGTTCCAAAAAAATCAACAACAACAACGCCGTTCAGAATCAGGGGACTTTCAAGAATTTCACAAACTTCACCTACCAAAATATAGGCCGTAATTCATGCTATTATGATCAAAATGTATGCTTGAATTGTTAAGTATTGCAATTTTTTTAGATTCGATTTGACAGCAGTTTTTAGTTACAGTTATTTTATTGAAACGCCTTTGCTTCAGATTGTGTTAAATTGTAGCCATACACGAAATGAATTTTTTAAATCCAGATATCTCAAAAACGACTGCTCAAATCAATTCTTACCACGTATACCATTTTTATGTAAAAGACGTTGGAGAATAAGAATTTTTATTTAAAAGTTAAATACAGTGTGGCTCAAAAAAGTTATTTCGTTTTAAAAGTGTGCAAAGTACCGCAGGTGGCGCCCTCTAAATTTTACAATGAAAATGAGGGCAGATTTCAATTTTTCACCCCGCTAAACCCCCCCAACCCGAATATTGTGATAATACGCTAATTATTACAAAAATTATTTATGAAAAACTAAAATCAAATTGAACTTTTGACACTCAATATCTCTGAAATCATCCACTTTTGGATAGAGGTAAATCGGTTAGATCATCATATTTTAGCCTCAGGAATTTGTGGTAGAATTTTTTCCGTACCTTTTAGAGACACCCTGTATATATATAATGAATACAATTATTTTTGACAAATTGAAAATGAGCCTATTGCAGACTTGTCTGATCACTATGGTCAGAAAATAGTATTAAGGTTATCGTCTGAACAACCTAAAGATATTTGTATTTAAAAATGATTTTTTATCAGTAGTAACATTCTTAATCTTCAAAACCTATTGCCTGTGAGAGTTGGGATGATTTATCTGTCCGGGATGGTCCCAATGTTCAGTATGACAGTTTTTCAAATATTTTAACCATGGCCGTAGACCAAGAACGTTAAACTAATAGGATAGCTGCATCAACGATATTTGTCCGCCAAACTAGCCCGTGCGTCTCAGCAGCAGTGACGTCACCTGGCCCACTGGGAAAAAGTTAATGCGTTATTTGTATAAGAAGATTATATGGTTTGGCCTTTTGATTATGTTTATTTGCCTTTTACCCAGTTAATTTTGACAATGTTTTGCGTTAAATTTATAGAAGAAAACAGCCATAGGAATTTGTGACAACATGAAATGAAAATTTCTCATCAAAAAGTTTTAGAAACTTACATTAAATTAAAAAATCATTATTACTTGGATTTGGATTATTATAAATATCACATGAAATGAAAAAATTAAAACTAAATATAAGTAACATACAGCAGGGATGTAATCACTTAATATAAAATATCACAAAATTGCACAAATATGCTGTTTCTGAAGTCATTTTGCAAATATTGTCTTGATTTGACGGCATTTACGAGGTTTGGCAAAATTTTATTGGATTTCGCAATATTTTAGAACAAATTACGTGACACGATTTCGCGGAGTAATTACAACCCTGCCGCACAGTGGAACGAGCTTTGGAAACGGTTGGACATGAGGTTTTTTACTTGGTACTTTCAATCCGGAAAAGTTTGGAATTACTTTTATACACCGTAATATTGTATAAAATGACCTTTTAAATTTGAAAAAATTAGTTGCTTTACATAACTTAAACCTTATATAGGGCGACCCAAAAATATAGTGTGTTTTACAAAAACATATATTTTTTAAATGCCCATAACTTTGCTTAAATATCACCTAATTTTTTCGTTTTAATTTTGTTGGAAAGAAGGAGCTTGGTTTTATTAGAAAAAATTTTTTTTTTTAAATTAATAATTTATTATATAGGGTGGTCACCAAAAATGAGCCCTTGATAATTGCTCATTACTTAAAAATTTTTTGTCAAATTTTTATAATTGTAGTCATTTTGGAAAGCCAAAATGGTTCACAAATTTAATGTCACAACTGACATTTCATAAATACTCAAGATGGTGGACAAATTTTAATATTAGATTAGGTACCTTTAGATACACACTGCAAAATTTCTATGTGAATCACTTTAAAAATATAAAATTTTGCTCATAAAGCTTTATCTTTCTCAAGTATACTGATGTATCACTTGTAGAGATCAGGTAAGAACTAAGAAAGTGTGTAAAAATTTTTTAGAAAAAAAAAATGTTTTTTTCGACATCGTATCTATAATTTTACCTAATTTTTAATTTATTAATACAATTTTGCAAATGTTATAATTTTAAAATTTAGGCAGCTAAAAATATACATCTATTTTGTTCCCTGTTTCGATATTAAAAATTAAAACCACCTTACTTAACGTGTTATAGATTATTTTGAAATTACCTATCACAACCGATTTGCTTATTACCATATTCACTAATTACAAACGCAAATAAACACTAGGAAATCAATTGATTTCAAGTCAAAAGATTAGGTTGTTGTCATGGTTATATTATAAAAATATAAACAATAGGATGACATTTCAATCAATATTACCTAACACCCCCTACTCACCCCCCCTTCTATCTAGCAAGTTTGACCCTTTACGCATTAAGGTAAAATGCATTAAACTGAAATTAAAACACAAAAAAATAAGATCAATTGAAGTCAACTTAATTATTATGTATTTTTTGTATTGATTCGTAGTAATTTTCGACAAAATCCATGATTTTTAAAGTACACGCCAAATTAAATCGATATTTTCTGAAAAGGTGGCAGCTAGGGGCAGCCGATTTTTTAGATTATGATAGGATTGATAGTAGACATCTTCCTCTATTAGATTTCATAAACAGTTTTGCGGGCGTTCCTGGGCGACTTTTTATATTATAAGACCTTTTATAAAAAGTTTTCTTAAAAAAAACATTGTATTTTTTATATAGGTGTAAACTCACCAATAATGTAATAACCACTATGAAAATATATAGCAAATATAAAGCATTATTTACCCTAATACCGTATTAAAAAATAATAATAAAAAGCCTATAAAGTTTTGTGTTACATATTTTATAATATAGAATAATTTTTCCTTGAATTTTATCAATTTAGGAACTTTTGACTTTCACCCTGTATAATAATTGTACGAACAAAAACTTTCAAAAAACTTTTTTAAAACGAAATAAAGCAACTATTTACAAATGCAACACTATAATTCTATCACAGGAAAATGAGTAATTTTATGCAACAATGTTCAACATTTAACACAGAGTCGTTCCACCGTGTGCCGCCTGTGCCCCTGACATACAGCGTGTGGGTATAGTAGTGGTTCAAATTTTGCCTTAATTAATATATTTTTTAATTTCAAGCAATATTTGTTTAGTCATGCGCTGGTCAAACCCAACATAAATTGGTTGCTTCCATTTGGCAAATAAACCTATTGCCATCACTACCTGAATTTGACTATAGGGACTATAGAGAGTATATAGTTGTAAAAGAGGTAGTTGTTTTGCTATTCCACTGGCCCCATCATTAAAACTTAAAACGGGTCTGCGGGCGAATTCCTAGCGGCCAAGCACGTGGCCGCGCGCATCGGCGAATCGCCGGCCGCGAGTTACAGTGGGAGGTGCTTGTCGCCCGCAGAAGCCATCCCCACTTCTTTAGTTTCACTCATTTGTTCATGTTTTGTTTTATTTGGGGGGTTAGGCGGGTAGACATTGTTGGGGCTAGAGCGGCAGCATAATTATGAATGAAACGCGGAGTCTATCTTTATTATATAGTCTAAGATAGGGACCAATTACTTAATATTTTGAGATATCGTTATTCTTGTTCTTCGAATGCTTCACATCTCAATTGCTTGCAGGTTTGGATTTTATAGATTCATTTTTAGAAAGTTTTTGTGTATTCTTTTAACTATTTATTTAATGGCAACTCTAATACAAAACCTTGTAAATAGGTATCTAATCATAATTCACAGATATGTAGGTATATCATTCAAATACTCGAATCGTTTTAGAGAAGTTGCCCGGGGATTGAAAAAAAAATTAAATACAAAAGTTGTTCCTGATCTTTTATGTTTTTTGAATCGTCACTTTTTATATACAGGTCAACAAAGTTAAATTTTTTAAATGAAACACCTTATATTTTATTACATTTTTGGATTCTACTTAAAATTCTAAGCATATTTGAGTCTGATATTATACCTCTAGAGTTAGTAGTTTTGACTATTATAAGCAATTGAAAATCGGTACTTTGGCTACTTTTCACCTTGGTAGCAAGAAGACCATTAAAGTTGAAGCAAAATTAATTTCACATTCCTATCTTAACTTTTCAAGAGCTATGTGATAGTGCTAACTGATGGTACCTACCGAGTTACCAGATTTGGTACCCATGGTACCACCTATCAGTTAGTACCGTCAGATAGCTCTTGAAAAGTTAAGATAGGAATGTGAAATTCATTTTACTCCATCTCTAATGGTATATTTGCCACCAAGGTGAAAAGTAGCAAAAGTACCGATTTTCAACTGTTTATAGCTGTGAACTACTAATTCTAGAGGCATAATATCATACATCAAATATGCTAGAATTTTAAGTCGAATCCAAAAATGTAATAAAATATGGTGCACTGCATCATTGTCGAACTCACTCCCAGGACATCTGTTGCCACCTAATTACAACCTACAACTGTTTAAGAACCGTGTCAATCAACATCTTCGCACACACACCGCTCGTCAAGCGTGTACAATGCATTAAATATCACAAAACACCTTGTGGCGCTATTTATATATCATCAACATAATTATAACTTCAAGATCTTGATTTAAAAAATAGGTTGTTTCATTTAAAAAAGCATATTTTTCTATTTTACAATGTTCGCATGCTTAATTTGGCAGAAAATCATGGCGGTTCAGGACAATCCCTGCAACATTTGTATTTACCATTTTTATATACAACTTAAAATAAACCCTGTAGGTAGGTATCAAAATATAAAGGGTACCCTGTACTTACCACAAATGCTATAGATTTCCAAGTTTAAAGTAAAATTTTACCTCCAATCTCCCATAAAATCGTCAGAAACCGCTGCTTTTCGCTTGGAAAATATCCAATTTCTCCGATCCTGACCCATTTTCCCGGATGCAAACCGTTTTAATGAGATTTCAGGCATAAAAACATACTTACTTACCACAAAAACTATACGCATTGATATGCTGAATGTGAGATTTTACTTCGAAATCTGCCATAAAAACGACTACACCTAATTACCAAAAAATGTTGAAATTTTCCGAACCTGGCCTATTTTACAGCTTCAAACAGTTTTCAACGAAATTTTACGCAATTAAATTATTTTAAGATTTTAACCTAAACGTCACGTCAAAATATGGGAAGACAAATTTCCCATAATGTATCACAAGCAAAGTTATCTATTCAAACTATTCAAAGATCTCGTACGGAAAATTGTTATAGAACCTTTGTATAGCAGAGATATCTAAGTTTACGAATCTTGGATTGTTATTAGCGATTTAAGAACGTGCAAGTTTAATTTGGCTCATAGTGTATATCTCCTTTAGTTAAAATGTGCAGCCTCTATATTAGTGTAGATATGTTCTATATTGTTTTGGAGGATGCATGTTTACCTTACAAATATTTGCCTATTCTCTTCACTTATTCATAAAATAGAGCCGCTTGTTCTGGCTCCAGGGTGTAAACAGCACAAGTGCTAGGTTAGTGACCCTAACGAAGCTGAAAAACTTAAAGGAAACTGGAGAAACAGTCGAGGTTTCGAGGAACAAATCTGCCTCCGTTGTCAAGAACGAACAAATCTAAAAATGAAAATGGTTAGTAAATACAATAAAACAGTAAAAACCTCTTGCTGATTCTCAGGTTTTGAACTGACTGGTTAGTTATTTTAAACAATGTATTTTTTTAAATCATGATCAATGTCAAACTTATAATACAACAATTGTGGACATCTTGTATTATCGTTCCTTTACAATAAATCATTACAAAAATATATGTTTGTGTCATTTTGTTCTAGTCATGTCGCAGACGTTCATGCTGAAGGGTCGTACTTGCTGCTTCAGTGTTGATATTAACCCGCTAATCGAGTTGGATCATTCTCTAGATTTGATTTCAATCAGTACTTAGAACTCAATCTCAAACATTGAAGTGAAAATGTAAAAATTCTTTGCATTTCGAAAACAGATGAAAAGACGATAATATACCTTCTATTACGGCGGCTCTGCTGGGGAGCAGTATATCTAATGCGATGTGCTGACGCCGGGTATATCGGAGATTGGTCGAAGCTGGAGTAATACGGTGGGTGTGTCTTGTGCTAGCGTGCAGTATCGGCCTTCGCTAGTGAAGCCTCACAGCTTCCTCGGCTGGATCTTTCTTATGTTCTTTGAGTTCAGTACGCAACTTCTGAAGTGCATCTCTCTTATCTTGTGCTAGCCAACGCTCGATAGTCGGCAGCAACATGAGTGGGCGATTCCTCGTCCTCCAAGCACCACCTGCATTCCGCATCTCCTACAATCTGCAGCAGATATAAATGCCTGTTCCAGCGAGAGTACGCTCTCATAAGCCTCAAGTCCCTCTTCTTCAAAACCAGGAATTCTCTCACACTATAAGGCACTAGATCCAGTAGCCCAGCAGCCTGTCTCATTCCTAAAGTAGTTCGCTATAGATCCTGGCCCGCGCATTCATTGCATTCCTTAGAATGAAGCGACCATACTGTTGGACATACCATTTTCGTACGATCGGCCTTCTCGTTGAGTTTTGTTATTAGTTGGCCATGCCTGGGAGGCGTGGCGAAAAAAAAATAATCGAACACTACAGAAAAGACACTATTATGGTATGCAATAAAGCATTAACACACAATTATTATATTAAATATTTCTTATTTCTAGTGTGAAACTTAAAAACGTTGTGAGGTCAATGGTGGCCACTTTGAACATCTACTGAAATGAGCTTCTTGCTTTATCTGCATTGCTTCTAATTGATTGCGTTGTGATAATAAAAATTATCTATGAATTTATTTACTTTGATGGTGTATATGTATAATGCTTCCAATATATCATTTTGGAAATCAACCTGATTTGTTGTACGATACTTCATATGATCATACCAACAGTGAGAGTGACAGTGAAAATGATTTACACGAAATTAATCAGAATAAACTCAATCTTCCTGCGAGTGCGAATATCAATCCTGATACAAACAATTCATCATCCACTTTGGTCGCCTAAAAAAGGAAAAAAGAGACAAAGAAATTAAAATACCTGGAAAATGATGACACTAAGCAGCGCCGATTTATCCATTAGGCAAGAAAGATAACTGCCTAGGGCGGCATGCTGATGAAGGCCGGCAAATAATTCGATAAGTTGTATAAGGTACACCCAATGATTTCAAAGCTGCAAAAAATATAACCACCAGATTTATATCAATTGATGAAAACATGGTTGCCTTCAAGAGTCGTACTAGCCTAAAGCAGTACAGGCCACAAAAGCCTATAATAGTGTTCAAATCGATTGTGATATATTTCATCTTAGCTATAAGCAATTGAAAAATAATTATAGTATGCTCTCATATCACTAGGGTACTGTGTAATAGCGTAAATTACCTGTTAAGTATACTTATTTAAATAAATAATTTGCTGGTTGCTGGCTTCGTGATTCTACCGAAGTTGTTAAAAGAACTAAGTTCGCAATTCACTCAAGAAGGGGCTTTTTTGGAAAGTGTTTGCCTATTACTGATTACTGACTTAAATAAAATATAGGTCTAAAAGACATTTCAGTAAACAATCGTAATATGTTGGCGCCTATTTTATTCCTGCAGTTAATTCGATGCATCTAAAATAATCATACGATAATTTAGACGTTCATTAGACAAAAATAAACCATCCATATAACTGGATGCTTTGTATGGTGCTTGGACATTAATTTTCCATGTTTCATTTGAGAATAGGAGATAAACATTGATGAACTTAAAAACAGTGGCATTGCAGAAAGAGCCTTATACTAAAAGGAGCAAATACCCACCTAAGTGCAATGTTTCGAGCCGTATTTGACGGGAAGTTAAAAGGAAAATTGATGGGATCTCAAATCTTGATTTCAAAAGTCTATAACTGATAAATATGCCTGGATATTCATTAAAAGATGTTCTTGAAAAATATTGAGGAAAAATCACAAAATAAATAAAGGTAATTTTTTTTAAATACAAGCTTTTATTTAAATGCACTTAAAAGAACAAAATAAATTTTGAAGTAAATCAAACCCATTATTTTGCTACACTAAACTTTTTTATATGATAAAAGCTTGTTTTTTAAAAAAAAATTCCTTTATTTATTTTTTACTTTTTAGTATTATTATTCATGTTGTTCCCACGAATACAGGACAAAAAACCGTCCATCTCCCCAGAGGTCCGTTGTAAAGGGATACCTACAACAGGGTGCGCCCCGGTGGCATACACGTAAACTGCAGACGCGATAGGACCTCGACATAGGGCGACTGTAATATGAATGTTAGATATAATCAAAGACATTTAACCTAGAAGAGACATGGAGTCACATGCTAAGGTCAATAGACGTAGCTATAGAACGCACCTTTCTGTTGCTATTTTTATAAACTGTTTTTTGTGTATTTTTTTTGTTTTATTACATTTGATTACATCACACTTATGCAACCAGGTCTGTTTCCATTTAATTTTTTATACACTTATGTAAACATTTCTTTTGATTAATTTTTTGCACTATTTCCCTTGTAAAAAATACTTCGATTTTCATAAAAGTAAAATAAAAATAATGAAAAATAACTTGCTTATATCTTTTTATTAAAACAACGGTATATAGATAAATCACTTGGGCGCCTATTTCGGCGCGAAAACTGCGGTCGCCGACGGCAGATATAGCCGCACTGGGAAATGAGTACCGCCGTAGTCATAGCCGAGCCGCAGCGAAAGGGTTAAATATTGTCGGAAATCCCGGAAGGATTAAATTGCAAAGAATTATTTTATTTTGGTATAGATGTTGCACCATCACTGTCTCATCTAGATGGTTTATCAATAAATTAAATTAACATTGTAAGCAAAAGCAGAGAGACAAATCTAAATTTGCGTTAAATTGTAATTATTAAGTGTAATAAAATAAACATCGCAATAACTGCTGACACATTCAACTTGGAAATTAAACAGCTCGTCATATATAAAAAAAAAATTAATAATTAGAATGATAATTGACGTTAATATTTAAATGAATATTGTTGCAATTCGTCATATTGACCAGTCTTTTTTTAGGTGAATGCAGCAGATCCTTGACGCGTAAAGGTGGCTACACATACAACTGCAAGGTTGACAAGCATGCATGAACAATATTTTTGTACATGCTTGCAAAATTTCCATTTGCCATCAGACGGTACATGCATGCTTAAACAAGCATCAGTCTGTGCCGGAAAAATATCTAGCTCGGACGTTGATGCACTGGCCTTTATGAGAAAAACACGAAAGAAGAAACGTGATGTGTGGTGGAAAGAGTGGCTAATGAAGAGAAAAACGTACTCCCATATTAACTTGAATTAAACATATATCCGCGTGATTGGCATACTTAGGTCAGAATGAATGAAGAAACCTTTCTGAAACTCTTGTCACTTATAACACCTTTAATTAAAAAACAAGATACGCCTTCTTCGCCCTATCATGATATTCTGATGATCTGATTCGCCAGACACGGCTGGTTTTGGTATGCACAAATAAATCCAGTAATTCTCGGTTCAACTTCTTCAGATCGCTAGACATGATGAGTGGAAAGAGCTTATTCACGACTGTTGCTTGTGTTTACATACAAGTAGACACGTACGTACACACGCTCCGTCACTTGCGCAAGCAGGGCTTGTTCAAGCTTGCATGATTTAAACCAAATCAATCATGAAGCGGCTTGCACAATTCAAATGCTTGCGCAAAATTTTCCTCCAGACGCTCCAACATATTTGTACAAAAAAAAATCATGCATGCTGGGCAACCTTACAGTCGTGTGTATCCACCTTTACAATTAGGTTCTTTTCATATGGAAGTGGCGTTTGTTCAGACGATGCTGCAGAAACAGGAGGCGATAATAAAGACAATGGCCTCGTAACCATGGAAGATAAATCGGCGACTTGACCGACTATTTTATCTGATATGTTTTCTTTATTTTTAATAGAAGATTTAACATATCCCCGGCCACGCTGGAGGATCTCCATCCTCCATGTCTCTTCAATACGTCTATTGATGCTTCCGAATCAGCCATTAAAGTCGCCGATGTGCGTCTAATCTAAAACAATGCCCTGTATAAGACGACGCATTTTCTAATTTTAAGAAAGCTGCTATTTACCGAACCAAAGAGATTTTTTCCTAGATAATTTCCTTAAAATGGATCCTTTGAAACACATTTGGCTTATTTAGTTCGCCAGCAACGGAGCTTTAACATAATAACGCTAATTTTGTTTGCACCCTGTATAATAAAGATACAACAATAATATTTTTAGAGAGGTTAAACCTGAAACTTAAAAAAAGACACTCCTTATCGGTGTCGATAAAATGAACTGTTTTCGAATAAAATATATATTTGTTTAATAAGGTTTTTATTAAATATTTTGGCACAGCTTATATTATACTAAGCTGTGATTTTGGTTTATCGGTTCATCATGACCCCCTTCTAATCTTTGAATATTGTTTGACCCTCCACCATGCTCCAACATTAGTCCTTATTTCGCGAAAAATTAAAAATAATCATTTCCAAAGTGTTCTCTATTGTCCATTGAATTAACATAGACTGAAATTTTTCCATATTCCTACAACAAAAAACTTTAAGGGTTTAGGTCAGGTGATCGACGAGGCCAAGCCACTGATGGCCCTCCTCTATACATAGATTTTCGAACTTCACGTTTAGGTGTTCTCGAACTACTAGATTAAAATGTGGCGGGGCTCCATCATACATGAACCACATATCACCTCGTATCCCCAAAGGTGGATCTTCTAAAAGATGTGGTAAACTGTTTTGAAGGAATTCAACATAAAGCTTGGCAATACAAATGGTCCAATAAAAATGTTGCCCAATGATTCCGGTCCACACGTTGATGTGTTCAAACTGAGGCTGATGATGCATCATAATAGAAGCATAGGGATTTCCTTCTGCCCATAAATGCAAATTATAGGAGTTTATAATGCAGTTTTTAGAAAATTCAGCTTCGTCCGTAAAAAGAACTAAACCCATGAAATTTGCATCGTTTCCGTGTTGATCTAAAACCCACCTCGAAAATTTCATCCTTCGTGGAAAATCTTGAGGAAGAAGGGCATGGACTTTCTGAAGATGATACGGATGCAATTGTTGCTTTCTAGTTATTCTAGAGACCGTCGGTTTGGGACAACACCTTTGATTTCCACAATTGTGGCTGGCTTTGTCAAACTTTCGTAAAATTATTTACACACAAAAAATGACGGATTAATCAAACGCAGACTGGCCATAGCACGTAACTCAACAATAAAAGTAACTCGAATATGAAAAAACTCTGCAATATCTCAACGCAAGAAACTGAAATTATTAAACTCCTTGATTTTTCCTATTGCCACATATGCCTCTGAGACCTGGACTTTAAAAATGGCCATTCGAAGAATAATAGATGCTTTTGAAATGTGGGCCTACAGAAGAATGATTCGCAGCATTCTACACCGTACTAACGTGTCAATTCTTAAGAAACTAAAAGTCACCACAAGGCTATCAACCAGGATAAACCAATCATACCTATGGTATTTTGGACACATTTCAAGAAGAACGAATGGGCTGGAAGAACTTGTTGTGGAGGGAAAAATCAATGGTAAACGACGCGCTGGGTGGATCTAACCAAAGAAATCACGGTCTACAGGAAGCTTCTCTTGCAGCTCAAGACAGAGAATGATGGAGAACTACGATCCGAGCAATTGAGACATGATGTCACCATACCCTCTCGAGAGTAAAAGGACAAGAGAGAGTAGAGGCCAGTTATTTTTTTATCTCTACAAGCGTAGTATCGCATAACTTTAATCTACGTGTGCCAAGCGATGTGATAACCCTTTAAATTTTAAAGGTAGGTTCCACCCATGTGATTTTAAGCCTCAGGGCTATAAAAAAATATCATTTCTTTGTTACCAGGGTCGTTCCGAGGGATAAATGGTTTTGTGTTAGAGGACTTCCCCGTGTAGAAGCCCAATTGTCTTCCCCAATTTTTTTTATTAATAATTATAAAAGGCCCCGGTGCTCTGAAGTGCCACGTTAGCGATATGATATGTTTGTCACCAATCACTCCTCGGCATGTGCTCACCTTGGCGTTGGGTGTGGCCAAGTGGCCAAAGTATGCGATGTAGTAAAAAGCAAGGGTTTAATTAAATCTTTGGTAAAAACTGTAAAAGCTATTTAACAGTGAAACCCGTATGTTTCTAGCTATCGTCGTTCTCGAGATACAAAATACGCTTTCATCGTCCTAGGGGATGAAATTCCCAAGGGTTAGTATGGATTAGTTTTTTACGCTGGATAATACGCGAAACTAACACACCTTCGGGTTTTATCCTTACCGGGCTAATTCCCGTTTTAGCCGGCTTATTCGTGAATTAACTAACTTCTCGTACCTATTAACCGTAACATATACAGGGTGTCCCAGATTATGTGGGCAATCTCCCGGATTCATGTAGATGAAGTGAAAATAACATTATAAGTTCATATCAATTTTTTTCCTGGAGGTCCCCCCTAAATGACGCCGCTGGAAATCGTTTTTTTTTCCTGAATAACTTTTAAACTACTTGGCGTAATTTAATAATTTTTGAATATGATGGATACTAGGTAAGTCTTCTTAATATGGCCTCTTTGAAACCCATTTGGCTTATTTAGTTCGCCAGGGATGGACTAGCTTTAACACAATAATGCGAATTGCTGTTGCACCTTGTATGATAAAGGCACAACAATAATATTTTTGGAGCGCTTAAACTGTTGGGACATTGTGGAGGGTCAACATTCTTCAATTCTTAGAGCTAGGGAATGCATAATATTAGAAGGTAGGAGGTCATGTTGAACCGACATTCAAATTATATAATAAAAACCTATTATCATTTGAAAACCGTTTAATTTATCGACATCGATAAAGAGTACCCTTTTAACCTTTAGCTCCCTAAAAATGTTATTGTTGTGCCTTTATCATACAGGGCCCAACAAAAATTGGCGTTATTGTATTAAAGCTAGTCCGTTCCTGGCGAACTAGATAAGCCGAATGTGTTTCAAAGGGTGAATTATTTAAGCAATCTTATCTAGCATTCATCATATTCAAATTTTTTTAAATTACGCCAAGTAATTTAAAAGTTATTTAGGAAAAACCGGCGGCGTCATTTAGGGGCCTATATCTCCGTAGTGGGGCCTGTAGGTAAAACATTGATATGAACTTATAATGTTATTTTCACTTCGTCTATATGAATTCGGGAGATTGTCCATATAATCTGGGACACCCTGTATATAAAAACAGCGATGAAACCCAAAACATTTCCCAACAAGGCCTGTGTAATCAAA
>MU182064.1:21454-32948 GCA_016904865.1 Pissodes strobi
ATAGACAAATATTTCATAACATTATATTTAACATATATTCCGTTACAACAGATAGGGTAGGATGGTCTAAGAGTCCGCGTTCCCTAAGGTGCGCATTAGTGATATTTTCCACTTGGCAATACCGCAATTGGCACATTTCACTTCAGCTGTTTATTTGCAACCAGTACTAGCGTGTGAAGGTTAAAGCAGGTCGTTATTGAATTTGTAAGATTTATGGTAAGAAATTCATTTTATTGTTCTTTTTTATAATATATTCTTTAGTAAATCGTAGACTATCACATATTTTTACTAAATCTTTGATTGAACATGATATTAAGTGGTTCTAGCGCAACACATTCCTGTGTGTATATTTTTGTGGAGTTTGTTGGTTAGGTTTTGGAAGTCAGTTACTTTATTATTGTTGTTAGACACATAAGAGTACGCACCCAAAGATACGCACGCGTACCTTACTATGCGTAATCTTACCTTACCACGTACTCTTAGCTTTTATATTTTTTAATCAATTGTTTTCGTTTTTTTAAAGGCTTTTCCTGATAAATTTGTAAACAAGAGGAAGAGTAAGAGGGAGTTGAAGTTCACATAAGAAACTTTGAATGAAGTAGCTGAACGAATAGCAAAAGGCGAGAGCAAAAGGTCAGTTGCAAAGTCGCTAAACATTAATGAATGCATCCTAAGGAAAAGATTACGCAAGGTAATTTTGTACAGACTCAAACCAATAAGATAATTCTTATTTTTTTTGTTATAAGGTACAGTGCCTACAAGCCTTGGTAGATTTAAGCCCATATTCACGGAAGATCAAGAAAAAGAATTGGCAAACCCTATTCGGGATATGGAAATTCGGCTTTACGATTTAAAAACGAAGGACGTTAGGTTCTTAGCCTTTCAATATGCCGATATGAATAGAATTCCACACCGGTTTAACTTGGAAACAAAAATGACAGAATTTTGCAGCTAGAAACGCACTTTCATTACGAAATCCGGAGAAATGTAGTTTAACCCGTGCAATGGGTTTTAACAAAGTGCAATGTCAAAGATTTTTTGATAATATGAAAACGGTCTATAAATGCCTTGGGAGACCAAATATTCAATATGGATGAGACCGGGTTAGCTACTGTGCCTAATAAGTTGCACAAAATTTATGCTTCTAAGAGAAAGAGTACCCGGTCCAAAATTGTTTCCTCCGAACGAGGGCAACTAGCTACTGCTGTGGTATGCATGAGCGCTGGAAGTGTTTGGGCTCCTTCAGGACTGCTCTTTGCCATGAAACGTATGAAGGAGGAGCCGCACCACCAGGAATCCGTAAACTGATCTGTGATTCTGGATACATGAATAAGGAATTATTTTTAACTTGGCTTCGAAATTTTTCTGAGTTTGTGAAACCAACAAAAAATGATCCGGTTATCCTAATATTGGATAATCACATTTCCCACTGCTCTCTAGAAACAATTTTATATGCAAGAGAAAACTTTTTTATTCTTTTGACATTAACCCCGCACTCCAGCCATAAGATACAACCGGCGCTGGGCGGAAGCTTTTTTTCCTCTCAAAAGCGCTTTCTCTGCTGAATGTGATAAATGGATAGTAAACAACCAAGGAAGACCGATCACCGTTAAAGAAATATCGGCGCTATTTCAAGCAGCTTATCCGAAAGTAGCAACTCTTCAAATTGCTGAAAAATCATTCGAATGTACAGGGATATTCCATTACAATCCCGACGTTTATACAGAAGCTGATTTTATCCCTGCTGAGGTCACTGACAAACCTACAACTAAAGATGAACCCGTTCAAAATATCGAACCAGAAAATGAGTTTGAGCAAAGTTATTCTGATGATGGAGAAGATTTAGTATCTCTGGCCGCCTTGAAAATAAAAATCAAACACAAGAAAGAACTAAAATAGAACACCTACTCAAAGCCCTGGCCGTAGAGAATGATCAGAATGACATTGAAAGAGGTGGAAATCTTGCCAGAAGTCCAGTTTTGGATAAAAACACTCTATACTTCGACCCTGGCCCTGTTCACAGTATGGTCCGGGATCCGGGACTTGTTCGAAAGTAACACCAAAAATAATCATAATCAGGCCTTTTACCAAAAGCCAAACATCAGCAAATACGAAGGCAAAAGTCTAAAAAATCGGAAATTCTTTCGTTCACTCCCTATAAAGATCAAGCTGTTGCTGAACAAGAAGAAAAAACTAAAAAGCAAGGATAGAAATGTTTTTAGCTCTCAAAAAACTGAGCCATCTAAAAAAAAGTCATCCCAAAAAAACACAAGGAGAGGAAAATACAATTTGTCCTGGATACAATGAGTATTTTAGCTCATCAGACTGGATAAAATGCAGTAATTATGGAAACTGGTGGCATGAGGACTGCACAAGCTGATTTTGTTTGCGATTTGTGCGAAGTTTAGTTTTTTTTTTGGTGTGCTACAAATAAACTCATTTTTTTAACCCGTCTCTAGTCCCTGTTAGTGTAGGCACGACTGATTCAGTGTGTTAGTTAGTAATTAAGGGCTACATATTTTTTCAGACGATTTATAATTTTAAATACACTTAAATCTTTTCAGAATGATTTTAAATCAATTCATTTCGAAAAAGATTTGAAGTTTCAACCGGACTGTGTAATATTTTTAGCTAGGCTATTTATCAGCTGCTTGATTCTAATACTGAATAAGGGGCTTAAAAATTAAACGTCACAGTGCTGCAACCTATGTGTCGTGTGTGCCTGTTAATGACAAAATAGTTTTAATACAGCTCTTAGTTGGTTACAAGGCACGCAATTCGCTCCTGCCTTAAAGCCAATAAAACATTTTCCGAAATTATTTTTTTTAGTCAATTTCAAAATTATCAATTTGCTTACTTTTGTTGTAGGTATCGTGCTCTAACATCACGCCAGCAATTCGAAATGGCGGAAGCAGAACTTCAGGAACTAATAACTTACCCATCCGCAGACCTAAACGGACCACTACATACACTTGCCCCACCTTCAGATATCCTCTTGAAAGCTGTTATTGATAATAACGAAGAAGAACTTAGTAATGTCTTACACCACGCGACGGAAGAAGACTTCAGAAAAGAACGAAATCATCAAATTGGTAAGCGAAACATCCTGACCATAGCATGCGTTGATCCCAATATCTCAGAAAGGGTATTTCAAATCCTCTTTACGTACGCCATGGATCACTTCAGACATCTGGACTTTACCGAAGAGAGCTGGTACTATTGGGAGCCCATTCATTTCGCTGCGTACCACGCCAACGTCGGTAAGCTGGACACCATCGTCAATGTTCTGAAAGGAAGAAACAAACTTAACGTGTTGTCCATTGTTTCGGAAAACGCCCTGCACGTACTTCTGGAATACGGTAGGCGCACTGAATCATTCAATGTGCAATTGTCCAACGGTTGGGAAAGCAGGATTTGCCATGTGATTGCTAAAGAAAAGTTGGAGATTGTGAACTGCGCAAAGTTACTGATCGATGCAGGTATATATTATAATAATTGTTGATTAATCACAACTAAATGTTTGCCCGTTATTGGATCACAACTGATGGTTTGCCTATTAACATACCAATAAACCATCTAAGTATAGCGATCGTGGCTGTCTTACCATTGTTGTAATAATTAAGTGACAAAAAATTCATAGCTTCTCATTAAAGAAAAAAATCTGCACGAGTGAATTGGTGAAGGCAAAAAAATTAGTGTGCTTATGAACCAGACACTAGAAGTAAAGCTTCATGCGCACAAAATAGATTAACCTTTCAGACATGATTTTTTTTCGATGTTACAAAAACTTTTGAAACGTTTTTTTTTGTTTCTTGGCGTCATTTGAAAACATTCTTACTAATTTTACGTGCCAACATGACTACCGATATCACCTTTGACATGTTCTTATGAAGGGACAAATGGTCTCAAGTGAAGTAAACTATTTAGTATCTAAGCGAACTAACCAAATAATTGTAGTTCTTAAAAAATTGCAAAAATTCACAAATATAACGTTTTTAACTTATAAAGTATTTCTATGAAAAGATAAAAATAATGTCGATTTTTTTAAGACACAAAGGATTCGCAAAACACATGCGTTTTTCCTTTGCGCGCCGGATTCTTGCATCTTGATGTCTTTATTATCATCAAAATTGGGCATGTGATCCACTCTATCACCCTGTATTTCTAAAAGGGGACGCCTTTCGACACGTCTTTGAACGGCAATAGGAGAGCCGGAAAAAGAAAAATGTGGCGGAGATGAAGGTCCACCTCTTTAATTAGGAAAGACATTATTTCCTTGTTTGATGAGACTTTCTGCCACTCTCATTCTAAATTCAAGTAAAATCAATTATACTTTTTCCAGGGATAACAAGCACTTTGCAATCTTTTTTGCATTCGAACCAGTTATTTCCTATGAGAAGTCAATCATGTGCATAATAACCCTCAAAATCCATTTTCTTGATCTTATAAATAGTCTTCTATACAGGCCTATCAACTGATCCAAAAGATCAACACTATCCATACTAAGGTTATACTGGCGTACTATTTCTGGCCTGTTTAGACATAGGGTTTTATTATCTAACCACTTAACAATCGCCATCGCCCATGACCTCATCACCAAACCTCTACCCTTCTTTTAATTTCTAAATCACTCATGACTGGTGGCTTGAAAAATCTGTTGATTCTTATGGCCTGAATTAATTTTTCTTTCACCTCGGTCAAAAGTGAATACGAAGAGGAGAAATTGTCAAAATACATCTTGTGCCCTACTTTACCCGGTCTCTCGGCCAAGTGTACTACACTAACCCATTGCCCATATTTTTCCAAACTATCTTTATTTAGTTCGGTAGTTTCACCTTGATAGAATAGCAAGTCATAGGCCTGTCCGCGTACACATTTATCCCCATGGATAGGGCTTACCTTTTATGTATTGCTTTATACTAATTCTGCCTCTAAAGGGAATCATCTGTTCATCAACCCATAGATGATGTTCTAAATTTAGCTGCAGGCACCTTTTTCGCACAGATTCGGCCTTACCTGGAATAATTTGTCTGGTATTTCAGGAGGCTTTTCCAATTTTTTCACCAAATGGAGACAACTTATTAGTTGCAAAAATCGATTTCTGCACATATTTTTCAAAAAGGCATTAATTCGTAATGAGCGCTCCCAATATACATTCTAATTCTGCGAAATTTGTTTAGGGAACCTATAAATATATACAAAGCTATTAGTACTTTCATTTCCGCTGTTGATGTTGGCCTAAAATTCGTGACTTCTTTTTGTAATGCCTATATATTTGTATGCATTGACATATCTTGAAACGAAGTATTCGCTATATACTTCAAAAAGTATTCTATAGGAAAATCAGTTTCAGCTATGCTAGTAGTTGCCTCCTGTGACCAGTCTCTGTGAAAGGTTTGAAAAGTTCCCTTTCTCCACTTAGCATTTTGCTTCTTTACTGTTTTCTTCCCTGCTGTCATTACCTGCTGTGGCACTTCTGACTCTTCTTCTCTGTAATAATCCAGAACACGCTTTTCAGTTGAGTTTTGATTATTTTAATTCGCTCTTTTGATGAAATCAGCCCTGGCCTTATTTCGAAAGGTAGATCTACTTCGTGCAGGTCCTTTTCTTCACTGTCGCTTTCCTCAATATCTTCAATATCTCTCCAGCACTTCCTCTACATCTGTTATTCAAATTGTACCTACCACTTTTTCATATTACTAATTATGTTTGTAGTATTAAAGATGAATTTCCATGTGCCTGCAAAAAAATAACTAAATAAATAATCAAATAAATAAAAAAATCTTAGAGAGCGGCCAAACAACTGCTGGACAATTTGTCCATATATGTACACAGACAGATGCAACACTTGAGACTGTTTGTCCACTACTATGTACACCATGTTTGTACTATTTTAATTGATCTAACAAGACTAAAATCAGAATAATATTTCGTAAAAACTCACTATATACTATATACAATCCCTAGACATGTTGTCCGTGTATTTTTTCAATATTTTCTTCTAAAACTTAGAAAAAAAAATAGAAATAGCGGCACTTACCATCAAACGCCGTGATACCTTTGAACTGCAACCATAGATAAATATATAATCTTCAAGACAATATGGCATTACCGCGGTATATCGATAGACGGCACCGCTAATACACCTTATTACTTACAGTGGCTTTATACAAGACAATCGCGACAATAGAGCCTAAGCCCCGCCCATCCGCCATTAATCATTAAAATTAAACGCCAGAATATATGGACACCGATAATGAATTTTATTTTATGGTTGTAAATCAGTTACAAAATGTAATTTTAGTGCATAATACGACATAACTATTAATTGAACTATCAAAAAACAATTTTTTTTTGTAATTTAAATGACACATTTTTAAATTGATTGCTGTGTCGCAAGCTTTGTTATAGACGATTTTAATATATTTAAAAGACATCCAGATGACTTGACCTCATTAACACGCTTTTATTAGCTTCACCTGTATGTATGTTTGTTTGTTTGTTTGTAACTGACGAACGCCAGCTCGCGATCCGTTCGGCATGTTCCCGATGAGGCAGAGGGCTGAAATTTTCAGGGGGTGTAGACGGGGTAAAATGAAGATTCTGTGCCAAAACTGGAGGTCGTCGCCAAAGATATAATGCCTTTAAAATCTTTACCTGATATCAGTTTTGCAAGTTGGAAACAATATGGGCTCGTAATTCATCCATATTTCCTTTGAAGGCTTTATGGCCATAAATATATTTAAAAAACAGTCTACATGATGACAATAATTGGTCAGATATTTTATATTCGTTTTCGATTGCTCTTTTAGTTCCAAATAAGGTTTCCAATCCGGGATCCCGAAATACCGGGATCCCGGAAGATTTTTCGTCCCGAAAATCCCGGGATTAAAAAATCGGGATCCCGAAAATCTCGATTTTTTAAATAATAAAATTTCAATCTGCTTTAAAGGGCCCTTCTTTTGGCTTTTCTAAACGGAAAGCTCACCGAATCACAACCAGATAAGCATTAGACTGTTAACAAATTGTCTGCTAATGTTTTAACATCGAGTTGATGCAAGACACTTTTTTAATAACTGAAAAAAAATTTTTCATTTTCCATCCAAATTTCAATAGTTATCGAGAAAAACATAGATAACACGAAAACATCTGTGTCCACACTGTTAATAAGAAATACCTTAAAATATTCTTTAAAAAAGTTAATAATTGCAAATATTCTCGTATCAGCTTCTTCGTGTAAAAGCCAACTCATCAACCACATTCGATTCCTGCTTTTTTGTGCATTTTATTGTTCTTTCGTTAACTTTCGACATTCCTGCTAATATAACTTCTACTTGATCAGATATAATATAATTGTCACTATCAAGCTTTTTAGCTAAATAGACCAAGAGATTTATTTTCTTACTAGGATTTGATATAATTTTATTCCAATCAGGTATATCAATTTCATCTCATATTTCATATGTTATAAAATTACAATTTTTTTATCTTCTATATCTCTCTGTTTTCTTTAAACTTTCTTGAACATTGAAACGATCACCAACACATACGACGAGACGAGAGTTCTGGGGCTTCAGCTTTACTATTAATGAAATTAATTTAAAAAATAATTCTTTAAATTTTCTGCAGTTAAAATTCTGGTATCTGAATAAGTGCCATCATATCTATTATATATGCGGAGTTAAAAGTATCATTTTTTTCCTTTGGCATGCAAGACAGCTCAGCAGGTTCTTCTTTTAATTTTTTTAACGCAGCCTTATAGAATTCAGATTTGTTTCCCTTTCTCATAATAATATTGTTTTCTAAATCAATTTCAAAAAGTGAAGATGGATAAGAAGTCCATTCGTGAGGGAATACCCGAATTTTTGTTTCCTCATCAAGTTCTCGAGTAAAATGTAGCTTTCTTAACTTTTTTGCTTCACTTTCATATAACTCACCCACAACAGCTTTTTTGTTTTTTGCTTTTTCCTTTGCGTTAAATGGATTTAACTTTACTCCTATTTTTTTTTCTGCGTTTTCCTTGTTTGCCTTAACTATGGCGGCCATTCCTATTTCTTCTGCTTTATAAACATTGTTTGATTCGCTAAAATATCCGGAATAAATATTGACCAATTCCTTAAGGTCTAATTGAAAGGGATTCATTTTTTGTTTTATGATTCTTTTAATTTCTTATTTATATTGCTCTTTCGTGCTTCGCAATTTGAATCATGATGAACTTCTTTTACAGAATTATTTCTTGTTGTCGAACGATTATATTATAATTATTGTTATATAAATACTAGCGTCAACTACGATATTGTCGAAGCACGTGATGTAAACTCCTACTAAACAGAGATTCCCCGCGCTGCTGCAATACATTATACACACACTCAACCTTGGTCGAAGATTCGAACTGTTTTAGGTCGGTCGGCCACCGATATTAGGTGAACTTTTATGCGCGTCGTGGTTTCAATAATTAACATAAAAACAAGACGATTTTTGAAAAAGTTTCAAATAAAAAAAAAACTTCTTTTATTATTTGGCTACAACTTGCTCGCTTATAGTACCCACCCATCTTTAAAAATAAAAAAGGTTTCGAATAATGTGTCATGTAATCGAGTAAATATTGGGTGTCCCACTGAAAAAAATTATCACCAAAGGCACATTAATTGTCCCTAATTATGTTTTACGTTAAAACCGTCTTAAGATATGTTTGACAAAGGCGATATTAAAATTTCATGTCGATCGAAATTAAAATAAGGAAGATAGAGAGCTTTATATAAAAAATTAAAATTTTGCAACAATTTTCAAGATTTTTGAAAATTTGCCAATTACTCTAATTTATCAATTCCGTATCAAGGGGTGAACGAAAAATTCGATTCCGGCAGGTCATTTAACACAAGAATTCATATTTTCTAGGTGGATGTTCGCGACTTGTATAGAGGTGGTCGATTTCAGCACCTCTGGGTCCCAACTAAGTCTTAAACAGCAATATACAATACACTTAGTCGTTTCATTTCTCAGGTTTGTAGACAATATGATAGAGGCTTGTTAACAGCCACACCAAAATCCTCGCTAAGACCGCAAGATAAACTGAAGTAAACTCACAGATTGCATGTTCCAAATTATAAAATAGTTCAATAGCCTGACAATATACAGTCCATAAGAAGTAAAGTTCGCAAACGAACTGATGAAATTAAGCCAAAAATGCAAAAAATACTTTAGCTCTGCACAAAGCTGCCATATAAAATACGTGTAAAACACAAATATAAACAAAATAAATTTGATGATTAATGGCGGAGCCAATCAAAACACTGACCACGAGACCACCCATTGTCGCCACTGTCCCTATTACCTGAAAACACGCATAAAGGTTGATACAAACTGCACGAAATAGTTATTCATTTTAAGAGTTCAATTTAAAATTATGAATTCAATGTCCATACTGATGGATACCAGGTCTGAAGGGATTAATAGATCGTATTTTATGCAAATTCGCTAACACGAATGTTAGAACATACCATCAATATTTATTACAATCAAATTCGCTGGCACGAATGGCAGAATTTACTATACATGAAACCTCGGCCCTTTCGCGTATATTGTTTGCCTCCGCGTTACGGAACTAGTCGAATACTGTCACGCGATTGGTCACAGAAATAAATATGTTCATTTGTGGCGTGCGCCAAATTTATTGATCCCTGTAATATCCTACTGCCGTTTTCCGACTGAATTAAGGTCAAATACACTAACATAACAAGTGATTTGTGAGAGTGGTCGTTAGCTGTTATATGCGGTTCAGCTGTCGCACTGTTGTTCTCGGTCGAGAATATTTTTTTAAAGATTTTTGCCTTGGGCTAGTTTTGTTTGGCTGCGCACCCGGAGCGAGCGGAGGGCCGTGCGTGAAGTGGAATATTAGTGGAATGATACAAATTTACTAAATATGCACACATACATGAAACCGAAAATATCACTAACCTGTAGGTCCTTCACCAAAGGAAAAATGCAAATAACATAACCGTAATCACATCAGCTGTAACACACGTGCGTGCTTATCTAGCCAATCAGGCGGCTTTATTTTACTGGGGTCCTGTAACGTGGAGACAAACAAAACATGCGGCCCGTTCAACAATCGATTCTTGTCAGAGAAAGAAAGATAGATGACGTGAACGAACATAAAATATGTTTATCACATGTTTGGTTAGAATTGCGGTTGCCCATGAGGCGTAATACATGAAATTAAAAGTCCGGGAGAAAATGTACATAGAAAATTTTTTATGGGTACTCGAAAGTTATTCTTTTGCACGAACTCTTCTAAGTTGTATTTAATTAAAGCTTCTCTAATGGCCGTTTGTCTAATCTAAACCCTGCACAAATAATTGCGATTAAATATAGACATTTCTAAAGATGCCTTACTTTAATCAGGGTTAAAATTAATCATTTTGTACCATCGAGGTTTGCACTATTGATCAAAGAAATCATGGAAATTTTGTTAGGATATTGAGATTTGATATTTAAGAATATGGGCTGGATGGATGGAACTAAACAGCCACGAATCAAGTAAAACCTTTTGGTGGTTGGACCGCATAACTAAATAGAATGTCTCGTCATGGCAACACTGATATATAGGGATTTTACCGAATATGCTGAATTTATCTGCTTTAGTAAAGAAAATAAATTTGAAAAATATAGTATTATATAAAGCTGTATTTCGTTTGAATCTATTTTAGACAGTTTTGTTCCTGTAAATTATCACTTGGTAATTGAGCGGAATATATAATAATTTATATTTGGCAGGAATCGACGTGAATCACAACAATATCTGGAATGAAACTCCGTTGATAATAGCCATCCGATACAGGTTACTACATGTGATCGAACTGTTGTTGAAAAGGGCAGACATAGATCTAGATACATGCAAAGATCCATTTACAGGGAAATCCGCCCGAGATCTTCTCAGGGAAAACGAGATATGTCTGCACCTCCTCACTCCACATACCATCTCTGTGTCACCTGCCAGAACTCTATTCACGTTTTTGAAAAGTAAGGACGAGGAGATGTTTTTAAGGTAATAATGATCATGAGTAGTATGTCTTATTTTTTCAAAGCTTTCCTTAAAAGGGTTGCTGGTGAGCCCTAATTCAGCGGCATAGATTTTTAGTCAAGAAAAATGCAAGCTTTGAACACTTGGTCCGATGAGTCCGAGTTTTTTGTTCAGCAGCTTTGAACTTTTTAGCATTTGCTCCCTTTTCAATATATTTCGTAACTATTGACTTATAGAGGTAAATGGGGCGGGTAATTATATAAGCTAACCCATGTAAGAAAAACAAACCCACTTTGAAGTCTGATTATTCACTGCTAAATTAATCAGTGTTTTGAATATTACACACCTATTAGTGGCATACTTACAATGACACATTCAAAGCACTGATTAATTTAACGAGTGTTTAAAGAGACTAATCAAAGTTCAAAGTAGTGGCTCTTAACCTGAGACATTTTGAGGAAATAACAAAAC